>MU160383.1:32396-80438 GCA_015888305.1 Antheraea pernyi | reverse complement strand
CTCCCCTCCCCTCTCCTCTCTCCTCTCCCTTTCCCTCCCCTAACCCTTCCCTCCGAAAGATGGCAACGCACTTGCGACTCCTCTGGGGTTGTTAGTGTGTATGGATGGTGGTGATCACTTAACAGCAGGTGACCCACCTATTCGTTTGCCACCTATAACATAAAAAAAAAAGTGGCATAGGCTATTGATTTTGCCTGCCTATGGCCATCAGCTCTAAAAGAGAAGTTCAAGAAATTAAAAAATGCAATAATTTGTTAACTGTATTTTATTCTTACTTTACTTCTTATTTGATGACTTGGTTGTACTTACATGTATTTGATTCCAAAATCTATTTTAAAACGAAAATTAAAAGGCTTTAGCTGTATTTTATTTCTTGTAGGAATTAAATGGTGATTTGCAACCAATAAGACTAGATGGCTCCATACTCAGTTCATTTTTAGAACTTGTGGCACTTAGCTGTCTTTGATTCTATATGCCTCAATTATAGTAAAGTAAGAATAAAATACAGTTAAGGAATTATTGCATTTTTTAATTTCTTGAACTTCTCTTTTAGAGCTGATGGCCATAGGCAGGCAAAATCAATAGCCTATGCCACTCCCTAAAACTTTAAATATAAGTAAAACTCCAACTCTGAGAATAGATAAACATTTTTTTCGTTTCCTGCAAATTTGGTCTCTATGCACTTAGCTGTTTTTGGTTTTATATGCCTCAATTATATTATAACTATCAATACGTCATACGTGCTTCGACAGCGCCTTATTAAAACTTGGCTAACTAGTCAATTTATGACGACTGCCCCGTCAACCTGCCCGTATCTAAACAAATTATAATTATTTCTTTTCCACCAGCGATATTGAGAATTTAAGGAGGCAAACGTTCATGTGGTTGGCCTCCGGTGCTCTCATTGACCGAACGAAACGCAACAATGCAAGCACTGTTACTGTGAGAGGGTGGTACTATCCCGGACGAGCCGACCCATTCATGCTGAAACTAGTAATAGCTACATCGTGGCTCTACCACCTTCAAAAGAATATGCCATCTTACTCCCACGTTTTATCTTTTTTATAGTAGCACGGCAAAATGACTGCACTATGCCTGATGGTAAGTACAGTACAATCCAAAAACAATGGCGACCACCGAGTGACACTATCCATCGCCGGTCGCCACTGTCATGCCGACCTGCGAAAAGCTGGATATGCACAGCTTGATCCCGAAACGTGATCCGCAGAAGTGAATCACTATGACGGGCTTTTTCGCCATATACATGGTGGTTGTGATCCGGTCAGGCTGTAAAACCCTACCACCCCGCTTTTGTCATTGCCTCTTTCGTTATTCAGCAGGGTGCACCACGTACAGGTGAGGCTGGCTTGGATGTCTCAAGTCTTATGATGTTATTCGACACCCCAACATCGAAGACAGTTTACGTATGTGGCATTATCGTGCCATTTGTTTTGTCCTAATATCCTGTAGGTAATGTATTTAGTTACATTACTAGACCTTTTTAATTATATCATTGATGTTTAAGTACATCCTTTCGACCGAATCCAACGCAGTGGCTCAAACTTGGGGCCAGGTGCTTTTCTTAAGGCTCTCGACCCTTTGTCCTTTCGTAGGGACGTTGCACCACTTTACGTCCTTTACAAAGCCTACCACGTAAATTTCCCAAGAGCTACTAACCCAACAATCCCCCTCTATACGTGGCCTACGTGGGACATTGTCGATTATAATTTCAATGGCTATAAAAGATGAAAATGAAGCCGCCATACAGGCAATAATTTCAGTTAAAGATCCGATGTATAGTCATTAAGTAAAATAATAACAATAGTTGCTCACATTTAAACCACTTTTTAACACGACTAATAAAATACAACGAAAACAGAAAAAAGGTGTGGACCAAGAGTCTGCAGAAAAAAAAAATGTTAAGTATATGAAAATTAATTCGTATCCATATATAATCCTGATACAAAATTATTATATATGACCGAAATAAAACCAAAGTAGACAAGCCCAAATAAAATCGCCTGAGTGCCTTAAGCGCTAGCCTTAGTAGTCCGGTGAAGCTGTTGACACCTTGCCAGGTCAATAGCGTAGTCAGTTCGAGGAAGAAAAAAAAACAAAGTCGACAAATACAAAATTTATTTGTGTTGCCACACATTTTTTTTTACTTTACTTCAAACTTACAGCCGAAGACCATTTTTGGAAATGGTCAAGTAGTGCTGCTAGAATGATTATTAAATTTGTTTCTTTAATCTCTAAATGTGAGAATCAAATTTAATGGTAGGTACATGAATCCTAATTACCCTATGAGGCCGACATACTGAAGTCTCGTTAAAATAAAAAGGAACCAGACAATTAACTTTTTTAGTTATTCTAGCAATTATAATTTTAATTAATTATAATTAAGTTACTAAAACTTTTTTAACTGTTCACAAAAATAAAGAAGTACTTCTGATCGTCTGTTTTTAACAAAGCCTTTTTGTTTTATCACCAATTACTTATGTCTCCGTGTATGTTAAATATTACTCTCTTTTAAGTTTTATAATTTGTTCTGGAAACCAATAGCCTCCAATTCGTTCACAAAGAATTAGAAATACGTTTCTTGTTTTTCAAAATTAAGATAAAATTTACGAGTACATTATAATGCTTGAAATTAAAATATCGAGGCTTTACAAACAATTCATTAAATATATATTATGTGTACATACGTTGTTCCATTCATGAAAAGCAAAAATTAAACTCACGACCCGCTTAAATGAAATCCACTATCCATAGTCCCATTTGCATCTATGAACCCCCAATTTTTTTCGCCGACACCACGATCCCTTTGCTTTAGGTCATTGATTAATCATGTAGTACTATTTCAATTTCTTTATCACACTATCTATATAGCTTACTTTAACTTACTATTTTAACATATCCGCTGATATCAGATTACTCTTAATTATAGGAGTAACATGTCTCCTCTGTAAATAAAGAGTGAAAGGAATAAAATAATGAATATACTTATCATTATACAATTGAAGAACACGTTCTTTAATATAACTACTTAATTAATAAAGTAATTCAGGAATTACTTCCAAAAAAGGGAAATAAAACAAACAAGTATAATAAGGAGAAACTTTATTAATAAAATATCACTCGTAATATTGTCCCATAAAGGACATACTATTGCTTTCAGAGAACTTACGCTATTAAATTAGTATACAAATACAATTCATTAAAATCTTAATACTAAGTATTATTAGAAGTAGACAACACCAAAATAATAAAACGTAAAAAGAATTAAAATAAATAATTACATTGTACACTTTAAGATTCAATAATAAGTACATGTATTTGCGTTTGGGAGTCCAAGATACTCAGTCAGAGCCGTATTTAAGGGGCCCTAGTCCTGTAAACAATACGAGTGCTTTTTTTCTTACTAATACGAAAATCCACATGCACAAATCGTATATTTTCAAAGCATATTTAAAATTATTTAGTGCCTCAATTTATACGTTACGTCACTATTTCTTAATCTTTAAATCCAACGTTTAAAATATGATAGCTACGTCAAAAAGATATCTTGTACTTATAATTCGTGTGTATAAAAACCTTTTAGGAGTATAACCCGAAGAGGGAAAATTTGAACAAAATACTGACGAAACCCTAAAAGATGAACATGTATATTTAATATATAAAAACAATAATGTGAAAGGTTTATTATACCTCAATAAACCTATACATAAATAGGCAGAGACAAAACAGTTGAGTACATTGTTCTCCTGTTTCTCAACCGTTTTTTAAATTTATACTTTCCTTAGTATCAAACTGTCCATTTTGAAATACCCATTAAATTGAACACTTACAAATTAGACTAAAAAATAATAAATCAATGTTAGCATTGTATGGATTTTGCCCCCTTTGTAATTAAGTACAACCCAGACATCAACGTCGGATTGGCCATATAGTTGAGGTGATATTTGCCAGCCGGGCAACCGTTAGGATAAGAGGCCCGCGCAGGCTACGTCCCAGCTTTTGCGACTTCATTGTAAAACTAGATCAGATAGTTCATACAGAGAGAAATGAAATAGAAAAATTCGAAAAATGGTTGAACCTGAGCTAGCCACACACTGAAACTAGTTGTTTATTGGAATATCTATCAGGTTACTATACTTTGACCTTGAACTGAGATCGAGTTATATGAAACTCACCTATTAAGGGAGGTCTTCTTATACTGGTAGTGGGTAATCTGATGTGCTATTGTCCGTACCTAATAATTTATTACATCGTTGATAATTACATTTATATTTTGTTTATCTCAATTTGTATATCTCAGTATTTTCCGATAGTATCCCATATACCATCATCTAGTCTCGAGCCCTGGGGTTGTGGTCAGCCAACCGGGCCCTTCCGATCCAGTCCGACACTGCCAGACATTATTTAATTGCTTTTATGAGTACAGTATTTATTTATAAGGAATACATAAATTAACGTTCTTATCAACAACAAAATCTTATTTCGTGAATGTTAGTTGTTATGTTTTAATTTAAAAAATAGTGCATCTTTCTAATATTCTATAATGAAACTTAACACGGTTTTTCTAATAGCAATTAAAATTTTATACATTATTTTGTTTATAACCGTGCTTTAAATATTATACTAGTAGTGATATGTATGCAGAGTTTACGTAATGACTATTTACAGCAAATTCGAAATCAAGCAACAGAGATATTTACAGAATTTATTGTAAAAATAAAACATTTAAAATTTATAAAAATCTACATTTTACAATCGCACCGCAATAACTACATATTCAGTAGGATATAAAAGGCACAAACCTTCAAAAAATTCGTATCTCTACATTAAAAAAAAAGTATAATATAGATATTGGTAATACTTCAAAGTTGATTACTAGATATAGTTTTTACAAGTAAGCTTAAAATTTCTAAGTGAAATGTCAACAAAATAATTGTAAAATAGATTATATTCAATACTGATTGCGAATTACAACCCGCAACATAAATATTAAAATTAAAAAAAGAAATAAATATTGTCTATGGATAATAAACCCAATTACAAAAAGTTACAAAATATCCCTTAAAAAGATAATTTGTTGAAATTATTATAAAAACAGATTCGTCTGTAATTTATTGAAAATATTGAACTCGAATAAAAGATTACATACTTTTTTGAATATTTACATGTGGCAACCCCTTTCACTTAATAAGTCTCAATTTAATAAATACAAAATGTAGACTATCAGATAACATAGCTTCGTGTTTTTATAACAAAAGTACATTTAAATCATGTTAGAGTTTTTTTTAAATTGTAGACTATAAAATTATTCAATTATAAATCTATAATTTAATTTTTTCCACTCATATAATTAAATGTCATCAGTTAATCACTCTTCCATACAAACCGATTAAGTAAAATCACACAAGGAAGATATTTGTTTTATAATAATTTGTTTATCCTAACTACATAATAATTTTTAAAAGATATACATATATATTTTTTATTAATCAAATATATATTCTCTGCTCAATTCACTCATCACTTGACAGAGAAAGTCACGTAGATGTGTGTACTTATGTACGCTCGTAAGAAGTTATACTTCTTTAGCTTAAAGAAAGACATAAAATTCAATTAATAACGATTTATTTAAAAAAAAAATATTGAAAATTAATTTTCTATATACATATTTGTATATAGAATCAAGTAAGATACCAAAACAAAAGTAGAATAATACTATCGATTAATAATGTAATAAAAATAGTTTATAATGTAAATAAAAAAAAATACATACCGACAATGAACCTTAAATATATAAACCCACTTTAAAAAGTTTATTATAAAAAAAAAACTTATCACGAATACTCGAATACGAATACTACATATACCACAAGATGGCGCTGTTATGAAATTTTGAGTTCTTTGTCGGCGTGACGTCAAAACTGTACTGTAGTATTATTTCCCAAAAAATAAATATAAACCTTGTTCCAAAGGTCCAACAATTTCTTTGTATTGTTTTAGTTCTCTTTCTTTTACTTAAAAAAGTACATGTTTATTTATTCCTATAATAAACATGGTCCAATTTTAGAATTGGATGAAGATATTTCCAATATAAATGTAGAGATTTAAACGTTTGTGTATTTACATAGATATACACTTTTAAAGATCGCAGGTAGTATTTCCAACCCACATCTGTAAAGGTGCCGATTTAAAAAAAATGTGTGATATCTCTATTATATAATTACTACTCTGTGGTTTCAAGTCTTTAGCTTTAGCTTAACGGAAAGTAAGTGTAAAATGTATTGCAAAATATCGAAGGGACAATACAGTCAAAAAAGCGAATAAACAACAACTTGTTAATAACATAAATATTTACAACAAGATTCGTTCATATCATCATAATGTAATATATAATACAATATAATAATTCAGCAAATATGTATTATCAGAAAAGAAGTCGTCTAATGTTTTCACAAATAATACATATATTTTCTTTAACTCGTTTATTTAAACGATGACGGTGAAAATGGGGTCAATATAAACAATTATTACAATAGATGAAGTTACAGGTAAGAAATATTTAAAAGTAGGGCTGTGTGAATATTCCAATTAACGAATTATTCATCAGTGAATTGAATCGAATAATTTGATTTGAAATTCGAATCGATCTATTCGAATAACTTTAACTATTTTAATGATTTTAATTAATTCCATATTTATCAAATACCAAATTATTATTAATATATGTTATCACCCACATCCGGTGCCGCTGCATCACATTCAAGGGACGAGACTACAACACGACCGGAACATTGATATTAGCGCCACCATATTATAAATATACATTGACACTAGCGCCAACATATTAGATACACATTGATACTAGCGCCACCATATTAGAGAGACACATTGACACTAGCGCCACCATATTAAATATACATAAATAAGAATTATTATTGTTATATAGATTTTAATAAGACGTAAATAAGAATTGATATCATTGTATAGAATTGAATCATTAGTTTGATCATTATGAATAAATAGTATATTCTTTGACTTCATAGTTCGGCCTATGAAAGGCAATATGTCGCTGATCTACATGTCGAAACAGATTTAATTAGTAAACACATTAGAGTTACATAAATAAGGATAATTATATAAAACTGTTGTATAGCTTAAATAACATTAATTTGTTCATACTTTATTATTTTTGTGTTACTTAAATTATTTTGAGGAATTATGTGTAAATAGTAATCGCTTTGACTTACATAGATCGGCCTTTAAAAGGCAAGATGTCGGTGATATCTACGCATTATAATGCACAAAGTATTGTAAGGCGAAGCTCTGCCCAAATAAATAGTAACAGTATCTACGAAGTGTTTATTGCCATTCCTGACTGCATCGACTCTATACGTGATTAGTGTAACATATACAAAATTAGTTCACTAGAAAATTAGTTCACTAGATTTGTCTATTAGTCAAATAAATTTTAATTAAACTAGCTTGGAAAAATTATAGTAAATAAGAAGAAATCACTACCTATTGTAAAACAAATTCCTCTGGCACGTATGTCTGTCTGGCTGTTCGCGATTAACTCAAAAACTACTAAACGGGTGTTCCTGCGGTTTTCACCAGTAAATAAAATGAGTCATGGGGAAGGTTTAGGTATACCTAATTACCTAACGAATAATTAGTCAAGGTTTTTTTATTATCAGGGAGGGACAACGGTCGCCGGGCCCGCTAGTCTATACTGATATTATAAAGAGGTAAAGTTTATGGCGTTGTAAGGGGTAATAACTGGATCTATTAAACCGATTTTGAAAATTATTTTACCAATAAGAAGCCACGTTATTCGTGAGTGTCATGGACTATATAAATACTTACCCAAAAAACGAAAAGACTTTTGTAGTAGTCGGATTTGCAAAGTAAGTCTAAAAAAACGGTCGAACGAAAATGTTTCTTACGAACGCTGCCTTAACGATGAGAAATATATGATAGAGTTCTAGAGAAAAGTTGTAGAGCTTGATAATGCCTACAAAAAAGTCAGTGACAGCATATGTCTAACTTTCATATTTAAGTCACAAAAAGTCGTTTTTTTTATGAATGTTTACCGCCCAACGAAGACAAGAAAAAGAAATGTTTGAGTTTCCTAAACCTAGTCACAATACTAATATACCACGGGAAGAAACATATGCCGATATCCTCAAAAATCCCAAAAAAATAGAGCACACATAAGAAACACTAGAATCGCTATTATATAAACAGTGTGAAAAGTTTGATTTAATCATACAACAAATGAGTGTTCTGATGAACCTCATGTCCAAACTTCTTGACAAAACATTAACCAAATAGGGTCTTTCAACATATCAGCTTGGAACATTAATGGCTTAGCGCCAAATAAACATGAGGTAGAAATTCTAATAAAGGAACACAATTTAGATATCATTTTAATATCTGAATCATATTGTACTGCCGCTACGAATATTAAAATACAAGGATACAAAACATACTTAACCGGACATCCTGATGGCACTGCACATGCCGGCACAGCAATAATTATTAAACAGTCCATAAAACACCACATAATGCCTGCATACCAGACTAATGAAATCCAGGCAACTACAGTAGAAATTGAATCGAACTGTGGAAGACTTAGAGTGTCAGCTGTCTACTGTCCTCCCAAATATAAGGTCTCAGAACTCAGATGTCGCGCGCGCGGTGATTAGTGGTCGGGCTCCCTCACGGGTTGAGCCGGGGTGTCAGCCGGTCCAGGATGGCCATCAGTGTTGCAGGTAGTCATTCATCAAGGTCCGGCATAGATCTTCTGCCTCAGGATTTCCGCTGCTTCTCACTAGGATGTCATTCAAGACACCCAGGAATCTTGTGTTTGCTCCGGGTGAAGTAGGCGGCTGGGACGCCTCTCCTCCGTTTCGCGTTTTCGTGGGCTTCTTATTACGCGCCTGTGACGGTTTCGTCGCGCTCTCGTTGTCACAGCTCCGGGCGACGGTCCCCGCACGGCGGTTGCGTAGCTCTCTGCGGTACACTGGGCAACGCAGAGCATCATTTGTACTGTGACCTGGCCTGAAACCGGATTGTAGTGGACTCAAGATATTGTTGCAATGTACAAAGAATTATAGTTGATTGTGCACACATGCTTCGAGTACTTTAGAAAGAAATGGAAGTATAGATATAGGTCGAAAGTGACTCGGAAGAGAAGGGTTTGCAATTTTAGGGAGAGGGCGAACATAGGCTTTAGTCCATATGGATGTTAAAGTGACTGGTGATTTGAGAAACGGAGTGGAAAATAAAATGATTACTGTGCTGGTTCTAGTAGATTTTTCCAATGCCTTTAATACTGTTAGTCACGACATTCTCCTGGCTATTCTTTCTCATTATAATATCTCATTAGAGGCACTGGCATGGTTCGTTTCATATCTAAAGGGACGAAAACAATCGGTCCGTATAGATGGGGCTACGTCTAATTGGTGTGAGCTTGGTGCTGGCGTCCCTCAGGGTGGTATATTTTCACCTCTTCTTTTTTCCCTTTTTATTAACCTCTTAACTCATGAACGGCGATGTATGCTGATGACCTGATTATACACACAGGCCGCAGTAGATTCTCTATCAGCTGCAAATTCCGATGTAGCATATTCTGCTATTTTGTATTATATTGCACTTTATTACAATCACACGTTAACAAAATTAATAGTTACTGTTCGTATTATGAATTTCAATGTGTGCATAATGACGGGCTCTCATTTTCTCACTTAAAGCTTACTGGGTTTTGCCCGCGGTTTCGCTTCTGTTACCATAGATTTCACCCGTCGCTGGCGAATGGTACTTTTTATGAAACATACTCTATGTATATTTCTGTACCCCTAACAATGTGTATGTAAAATTTAAAGAAAAGCGATTGTGTAGTTACAGAGTGAAAGCATAACATACATACATAACATACAAACAAACTTATATTCTCATTTATAATAAATATTAGGTGTTAAAATGTTTGCTTGTTCGCATATTGCGATAATATCGTTCGACTATTGTCATTATCATTAATAATAAACCTTCGCTCTTCTAATAATCTTATTCTTTGCTGTCCTGTCCATACTTCCGGTCTTGTACATTCCTCTTTCTTTATCCAATCTATTCTCCTATGGAATACGCTTCCTTATGAAATCAGGATGTCATCTATCCGCTTCAGTTTAAAAGTCAAGGTACGTCGACTCTACCAGTCTCATTTAGCAGAATTACCTGGTTAATGCTGTAATTAGTACTTGTTGTTGCCTTATTATACTTTTATTTATTGTATTGATATTTATGTATGATGTTGTTATATGTATGTATTGTATATGTGTAGTATATATGTAGTATATCGGTGTTGATATTTTATTTATATATTGTGATATTAAATAGGTTAAACATATTATAAAAACCTCATCTTTTACACCTACCAACATTTATCTCTGCATCACCTAATGGTTGACTGGCAGAGAATGCCTTGTGCATTAAGTCCGCGATTGCGTATTTAACGCATAATGTGTAAATAAATAAATAAAATTCACTGTTTACCTTATAAAATTATTTAAGTTTTTATGAGAGAATAACTTATCTGGGCAATGTTGTATCTTTTCCTATAACTATGAGTTTAATAACTCTTTTATATTTTAAAAATATTCGAATAGTTCGAAAAATACGAATAGTTCGAATTATTCAATATGTTCGAATTTTTAAAAGATTCGTTCGAAACTCGAATCGAACATCATTATTTGAATCGATTGTAGCATTATTCGCACAACCCTATTTAAAAGTAAAGCGACTTATCTTAACGCTATAACCTTCTGAGTGGCACGGCGTAGGGCGAGTTCCAGTCCCGTTCGAAGACTTCCTGCAAGTCTTTCCTCACGTCAACGAGGGTGCTGCTGTTGCTGACGAGTGAGGGTTGCTCCTGGAAGACGAGGGCGACTCCGCCAGTGTCCGTGAAGTAGTCCCCGGACCAGTTGGAAGTTCCAATGTACGCACTACGGTCCGTCACCAGATACTTATTGTGGTTTACGCGGGCGTATGGTATCTTCTCCTGGTCAGGAGTTGAGGGCACTACGAAGCGTTTCTGTCAATGTTCATATCATTTTAATAATATGAAACATGTAAAAAAGTGGATGGGAATCAAATCGAAAGGACATGCCGTTATACCAATAATAATATTTTATTAAAATCAAAGCAAAAATGACAAACGTAAGTATTTCATGTATGACATTTCAAGTAGTGTAACTTGTAACAAATATAGAGTAATAAAATAATACAATAAATATAAAGAATTGAATAACCTCTATATTAGGTACACTCGTTTATCATCTTACTCAATTATCATGAAAGGTACAAAATTTATTAAGTACCAGAAGTAATATCGTTGCCATCTATATTAATGATGAACTGCATCATAGATATCAATAACCGTTATTAAATAACCGTAAACAACCGTTACATTTGTTTCCATATACTTCATACTACATTGTTAGGTGTACATGTGCGAGATATCTGAGGCTAAACAGCAATTTTTTTAAGCTCAATTTAACCTCTACATTTTTCAAATTAAAACAAACGCTAATTTCAAAGACGATTTGATTCTAAAACAGTTGCATTTCATTAGGTTGTGAAACCGATTAAATAACATATCGTCCGGTTTGTTTTTAGCGCCATCTGTCTACTCATACTTCGCACTATATTTGTTTGATATTTTTGATGTCAGCATCAAAATTCCGCCATCTATATCCTATTTCAAATTTACTTTTATTATTTTTCGGGATAAAATTCTTGAATTTGTAAAAGCAATAAACTAACGTAACTTAGTTTGTAGTTGAAAAAGTGACTTATTTAATCATTTTACAATAACAGCCAATTTCGCCGATTTATATTTAGTCCCACGACATGATATGAAATTTCTAACAGACACAATCAAAAGTAGGACATTTTGTAATTAGTCGACATTTGAAAATTTTAAATTACAAACTAATTTTTAAATTATAATTTACATATACATCGATGCTAAACCTTCATCTATGACAGTAGTTTCCAAACTCGTTCAGTTCTACTTACGTTTCGTTCATTTTTACGGCACCTTCCTAGAGTTATGCTATGGTTCTTACAAAATTTAAAACAATATTTTTTATATCCAATTGCTGCTCTAATGAAAAGTTGTCGGCGTAAACTAAACATAGATTAACTGATGTATTTAGAGTATTTGAATACACCAACAGTGACATAAACAAATTTTTAGGTATAAACTACACAATCTGTAAGATTAACTTGAGGATATATAATTTTTTTTTTCTTTATACCAGTGCTAGCTACTCTTTTCTATTCTCTGACAACTAAAATCACTCAGTTTTCGTATAGCAGAGGCGTCTTGCTTACTTTATACGAAGTCACTAACCACCGTTTTATTGAAAGGAAATTATTTGAAAGTTTCTTGTTAGATATCTTATGATGAATATTTATGAAAATTAAATATGTTGAATCAACTTACCACCTGGATATCGACACGCGGGTAAGAGTGGGATAGAACGGCGAGGGACCGGAGGAAGTGGTCCTCTGCGGGATTGGAATGCTTCCACCAGCTGATCAACATTCTAACCCGCACTTTATGCTCGAGGGCCGCTTTACGGATCGCGTCGTCGATTTTAGGCCAGAACCTATAATAAAATTACGCCCATTTTAGATAAAATCAGTGTCGTGTTCGGACATTGCCAATTTAATTTCCAATCCTGAAACGAGCAGGAGTTTTGGGTGAAGGAAAAATGTCGAATCTTCTAGAATAATAGTTCTAGAATCTTCATCGGCACCGGCCCCATTTGAATATCTTTTTCTTTTTTTTATTTGTTCTACGAATCTATGTTTAATTTTACAATTTGAAGTAATGTATTCCTTAAATATACTTAAAATGAAACACTTTCTGGACGTAAACTCAGCTTACATTGTTGAAACGGTGCGTATGGAAATGCGTATATGCGTGTAAGTAAACATAAAAGAAAAATAACTAAAACTAAAATTTAACTTACAAAATACTCATTTACAAATTAAAAAAAAAACAAGACCAACACAAAACAAAAGAAATAAAAAATGGCTATAAAAGTATACAATAATAATATGTAAAATAATTTAAAGATTAATTACGGTAATACTGCTTTAATTTAGATTTCAATGAGGCTAAAGGACAACAGAGAAATAAATCTATATCTCTTTGAATTTTATTATATGAGGAACAGATTCGATAAACGGGAGAATGCTGACCCAAGTTGGTTCTCGACTTCTTCTTCTTCTTACCCTTATCCCACATAAGTAGGGTCGGTACAACATGTTTATCATGTTGTGGTATATGATTTGGCTTAATTTTTACGATCGGCCGCCTGCCTGACATCAACCCTCCTTGGGATTATTTTGTTATTATTTTAAGTTGGTTCTCGACTGTGGTAAGGTAAATGTTTTTCGGTTACACAAGCGACTTGAAGGCCGAGGAAAGTTTACTACCGCCTCAAGTATTAAATCTGTTGCCACAGACCTGTTGGTGTGTTCCGGTAACTGCACTTAAGAGCTAGTCTACGTTTAGCGTCTTAGCCATTTTAGACCACACGGCCATTTGTGTCGTACATTTCAAAATGAGCTAAATCCATAACTTTCTCAAGATTTCCAGTTTTTATACACCGAGAACGATGTTCAAATTTTGCCGTCCATATATGGTTTATAGTATTTTTTTATGATCTTCATATTTTACGTGTAGAAAATTTTGAAGATCTTGAAAAATAACGTGAAATATTAGGAACGGCTGATTTAACATCAGGTGAGATTGAGAATAAATAATAAAACCATGTTATTACAAAAAAGTTAAATACGTATTAAATATTTGGTTTAAAAAAGTTTCCTAATAAATGCACCGCGCTCGCCCGAGGCAAGTTCGCGTTATCCTTTTTCGCAAGTCTAACGTAACCAAAGCGAGAAAAAACAGTAAGATGGCAAACATTCAGCGACCGCGGTGCATTTAATACAAGACCTTTTTAAAGTCAGGGTTCAGTACGTATTTAACTTCTTTGTAATAACACCGATAAAGTTTAAAAAAAGTATAACAGCCAGGCCGCCATTTTGTATTGCAAATTCCATTGGAATATCTATCTGTAATTTCAAAACAAAAGCTTTTTCTTAAGCAGGTTATAAACAGCCGAAAAGAAGTTTTAAAATTGTTACTGTCTATTTGTTTGTATGAATTAAACTTCGTAACAGCTAAACCGATTTTGGGACGACTTTCATTGTCATATGGCAATTTTTTTAAAGGGCTTTCTAAGAAAAACAAAATTATTACTTACAAATGTAAAAACATTGAACGAATGAACATTTTCATTTTCTAGACTGGCAAGCTTAATGGCACGAGACATTTTCTTCCAGCTAACTAGCAGTATTGTAAAAAAAAAGTCATTTACATAAGACGCGTATTACCAATGGAACATTATATGTTATCTAAACTAATATTATAAAGAGGTAAAGTTTGTGCATTTGTGAGTTTGTGACGTTGTGGGGGGTAATCTTAGTTTCTACAGGCCCGATTCTTTCAGTGTTATATAGTTCATTTATAGAGGAAGGTTATAGGCACCACGCTAAGATCGATAGGAGCGGAGCACCAATGAAGAATATTTCAAAATCGGGGTTGTTTTTCCCCCTGAGAGTTTCCGGTGCGTGTTACCGTTAAAGGAACTATTCCACGCGGACGAAGTCGCGGGCAAAGGCTAGCTCTTAGATAGTCTTGTAGTTAAATTATAAGCGGTCGCAGCAGTTTTTTTAAAGGAAGCAGCAGTTTTTTCGCGATTTAGTGTGGTAAATTAATGTTTATATGTGGTATGTCTTAATTTCAATTAACTTACATTAATTTCGGAGTGAAAACGCACGCCGGTGCATACTCCATCACTGATATATAGACGAATTCTTCCGCGGAAGTTATTATGGAGACGATAGCGTCATCGTCGTTGGTCCTTCCCTCCGGACTGAACGGCGGCGGCGAACTCTGCAAAGGAAAAAACAAAACAAAAATATTTTATTCAGTTTAGACCCTGAGGAGGCGCCCATGAATGTCAAAGCTACCGCAGGTTTGGAAAACAACCCAGTCATTGAGAAGAACCGGCAAGAAACTCGATTCATCTTTTCATAGTGGAATTTAGTAGATAATAATATATTCCAATAAATTCTCAGTATATAGTAATCATCATAAGTTGAGGTCATCGTGTTACTTTATAAAAGTGGATCCATATTACAAAACAAAGTCCTCTGCTACGTCTGTCTGTTCGTGATAAACTCAAATACTACTGAATGGAATTTCATGCGATTTTCACCAGTAGATAAAAAGTGATTCATAAGGAAGGTTTAGGTATCCTAGTGGGCGCCCAGTGGTCGACATTCGACCATAGTGCCTTGATTTTTTAAAGGGATTAATGTTATAATAATAGTTGTATGTTATAATATCATTGTTGAATGTAGAATGAAAAAGGGTAATTGGAACGTAAGAGTAAAATAATACATACAGTCGAGCATAGCGACCTCCTTCACAGTGTGTATATGTTGTGCAAAATTGAAGCAGTAGTGTGAGTAATGCATATTTTAATTAATTTAATGTACTTCTAATGCATTTTGTATAAAATAAATAGCTTTCTGCACTTCTCCTCCATATAAACTTTAACTATGCCAAATTTCACGTCCATCCGTACGCCCAATTCCGTTAAAAAGGGCTACAAAGTTTAAGGCTTCACGTATTAATATATATGATGATGATAATTGTAATATAATTTATCTATGTTTTTTTATCAGGGCGGAACAGCGTCCGCCGGCCTCGGTAGTTATCAATATATGTAAGCCAAAAATAAGTTGTTTGGCAATAAATATTTTTATTATTATATATTTATACAGAAGAACACGCAATCAGAATTACGGAAAAAATTGTCGGATAAAATTTACATTTGTTTTGCGTTCACCGGCTACTGTAGCCTATTTATAAGTATAACCGTTCTCAATGGGCCCGCAGTCATAAGTTCAGACATAATAGTTTGCTACCTTTGAGGACTAAGTTAGAACCTCTTATGGAAATATATGTTGGCAAGCACAATTTCGAACCGGAATAGATGAGCACGGGCACTACTCCTTTGCGACAGAAACGTATATGGCGGCGGTGCGTAGTCGAACCTTGTGGAGATTGTTACAGCTCTACACGATCTCGTTGTCACAAAAACTAATTGACGTATCATCTACCGGTAGAATTAGCTATAATAGGATTCTAAAAATAGTACGTTTCTAATGTTGTCGAATCTCTCTATTAGTGACGTCAGTATTCCAGAGATTTCCACGCTCCGTTTTACAATTTATATAAGCGCGCCACAGCGCGTCCTAGCACAGTTTTAATCTGGTAATCGGAGCGAATATGAAAGGAATAGAAAGAAGAGATGTACAGGTGAACTACGAACAGTGTAACTGGTTGATAATGAGGATGTTTAACCTCTGTTTGTAGTAACTACTTGTACAAATAAATTACTTTCAAGACAAACGCCTTTTGAATAATCTACCGTCGTAACACATTATATACTTATTGCGAACAGTTTTATAGTAAAATAATAGCAAATTTGAGTCAATAAACGTACGCATACTTTTATATATCACTTCGAGATACAAAGGTCAGGTGTGCGAGTACAGGAGACGGTAAAGTATGCAATCGCCCCTCCCTCTGACTCACGATTGAAGTTTACTACAACCAATTTACAAAATTCAAATCGATACTCCATCGGTTTCGACTACCACGACTTACAATGATTACACGAATAGCAAAACAACGTTTTCTCCATTTTTAAAAGGAATTTTCTAGAATTAAATATAGAAAACACGGATTCAAACAAAAGTAACACAAAAATTGCTAAATTGCAATTCCCAGGTCCACTTCTATGTATAAGAAATCTTGTATTCGCACATGTGAAAAGTTGTCAAAGTTAGATTCTTGTATAGTTTCTTGGTTATTATTTTACCACAATTTCACTTAATGTGTCTAGATAAGAAATTAAATGCTGCTATCGAAACGCACACATGCTTGGCGACAATATTTTAACTTGAGGTAGTAAGCAAGAGGAGTGTTAGAAACACACCTAACACCATGCCATGATTTCATCATAGTCATCCCCTTAAGGCAAAGTTGAGAAGTAAGATACTGAATAGTATATACATTACCTTATTGTAATATATCCTTAACTGAAATTCAGAATAACCTTTGTGTGAAATAGATAATTACTGTTCTAAATTTTTATTAAAGCACGACATAGTGACTGCCTCATGCCAGGGCCATCATTATGTCGTGCTACTATAAAAAACGACAAGAAACAACACCGTAAAATATATTTCAAAATGTATAGTATAAAAAAAATCGTATCAATTTATTAGAGTGGCATACGGTTGGCAGAAATTAGTATTTTAAGCAATTATATTGACGAAATTACATAAAGTTCTTTTTTACAAATCATTAATCACTAATTACACAGGTAATGATATAGCGTGACCTTTAAAAAATGAACCAGCAACGACGATCGATATTACAGGCTACACTTTAATTTGACACGCCTACTGCCACCATAAACACTGGGCATTATTCAACCAAAACGTATGCTACGGTCTAGCGCAATATTCGACATTCTTAATACATTCCAAGTTCATTTTTTAGATATTATTTGATCAATTTTAAATGATAGCTCAGGATTTGAAAAATCGTCGATGCTTGTACAGCGATGTGAGTATTTTCGACATACATCGCACACCTTTTTCATGTGCAAATGATTATGCGACATGTCGCAGGTTCCTTCACTGTTAATGCATATCGCTTCAGCTATATGCCACACTTGTTTCTTTTAAAGAACTATTTTTCAGAAATAGTTTTTACACTTTTCAATGTTTTCTTGGATAACGGTGGTATTTGGGCGCAACCGACCTGATCATCTTGAAGCGACTGCTGTGTTTAAATTTTCAGCTTCAACGTTTGACGATAGTAATTGAAGGCGAAGGTCCTCATAAACTGCATTCATCTCTTCTATTATCTTCATCGGCGTTTTATTCTTCTTTGTGAGGAGTTTTATGACAGCTATGCTATAATAATTCTTAGAAATTTTAAAACAGATAATAAAACTTTTTTATGTTCTGTTGCTGTTCTAATGAAAATTCGTCACCGTAACCTAAACATAGCTTAATTGGAGTATTTAGAAATCCGCCATTATGTAGTATCATAAATAAAAATTAGGGGTATCACTACTACATTTAGAGTATCTTTTTAGGGTAGTTGTTATAAATATTTTATAATCTTGTTTTGTAAATTAGTCATGTAATATGCAGATTTGACAAATCTACACATAATCTATTTCATAGGAAATAAAATCCTTATTAAAATTACTTTCATTTAGTCATTAAGAATTTTAAAGAAAATCCATTGCTGTACCTTACGAAAAATTTTATAAACACCCAAGTGTTCTTTTAAAGTGATATAATTTGTATGACTCCTGTTTGTAACATAACAAAATAAATTGTAAAAATTACCAAAGGAATAAAGGAAAGACAATTTGCAAACATAAAAAAATAGCCTTTAAGCATATAATCCAATTTCATTTACCTCACTGCGACGCCTGAATATACCGTTGGGAGGCATTTTCATATTATTAAACGAACACACCTGTGCTGCTACCCCTTTTTGGGATATAAAAATGATTACATTACTGAGATCTGAGGGATATGGTTTTTATATTAAGTTATAAATTGTTATAAAAATTCGGCAAGAGTGTTGACGAAGAAATAAAATGTAGAATCGGGGAGATCGAATTGATATTATGTCTGCTGGTTCACACCTCGGAATGTGTCAAGAAGATTTTTATATTAAACTGTGTGCTCGCCGCGGTTTCACACAGGTATAGTAACTAAAAGAACGAGACCAAATGTGTCGTTCATAATGAGCTAAATCCAATTTTGGTCGTTCCTAATATTTTACGCTATTTTCTAAGATCTCCAATTTTGTACATGTAAAATATGAAGATCCTAAAGAAAAGACTTAAAACCTTATGAATCGCCGAATTTGACCTTCATTCTTGGTGTATAAAAATTAAAAATCTTAGCTAATTTAAAATGTAACGACACAAATCTTTACCTCAGCCTGGAAATTCTGTCAATAATTTTGAAGATTTCCCCATTGTCTTTTGCCTTCACTCACTTCTTATATAGAAATAAGCGAGCCCTGCAAACGTTGTCCCACCCTGATTATAAAAAAAATCCTTGACAAATTATATATTAAATCCTCCCCCATGAATCACTTTATCTACTGGTGAACACCGCATGAAAATCCATTCAGCAGTTTTTGAGTTGTTGTTTTGAGTTGAGTTTGAGTCAGACAGTCAGACAGACGCGGTAGGGGACTTTGTTTTATACTATGTAATGATTGTTTAATCCATTATTGTTTTTATATTTTCTTTTACAAAAACCTTGTCCTGACTTTACAAACACAAGAAAAAAGAATTAGCAAAATAGTTGCAGGCATTTTTATGTGATGCGCTTACACACATTTTGCTATTGATTTTTATTGATGTATAGGTAGATAGATACTACTTTTAATTCTATTAACCCTTTGTATTCGAGGTCATTTTCGCGCGGACTAACACTAGCAGCTCGAAATGTTTTGTAACACTTTGATGAATTTTAATTTTGAAATTAATTTCTTACCTCTATCTTAAAATGATTGCAAACACAAATTATCACATAAAACTTTTGTAATTTAATATTTTATTTAATTTTACATCTTTACTGAGATAATCTCTTAAACATTAACCGTGTTATTACAAAAAAGTTTTTTTTTTATATTAGCACGGCAAAATGACTGCACTGTGCCTGATGGTAAGCACAGTACAATCCAAAAACAATGGCGACCACCGAGTGACACACTATCCATCGCCGGTCGCCGCTGTCATGCCGGCCTGCGAAAAGCTGGATATGCACAGGCTGATCCTGAAACGCGACCCGCAGAAGCGAATCACTATGACGGGCTTTTTCGCCATATACATGGTGGTTGCGACCCAGTCAGGCTGTAAAACCCTACCACCCCGCTTTCGCCATTGCCTCGTTCGTTATTCAGCAGGGTGCGTCACGTGCAGGTGAGGTTGGCTTGGATGTCTCAAGTAAGTTAAATAAGGATTGATCTCTTGCTTTAAAAAAGTTTGATTACAAAAGAGTGTCTTACCCTTATTTACAGATGGACATTATTTTCATTTAAATATTCTCTAACACTTGTCTAAGTTGACAGTTCTCATTCTATTGTTGTAATTAACTGTATCTCTATTTGCCGGCAAAAGAAGTTTCATAGTAAATTATGGATTTCGTGGGTATAATTAATTTGGAAGAACTAAACAAATTAAACAATTTTAGACATGCACAAGTAAATCGTAACTACTATTTGACACTATTGACTACTGTTATTTCACCTTATGTCATTATACTGTTGTTCCACCTTACGCACTTTGGCGATATATATAAATCTCATAAATTGCTTATTTTGTTTGTTTTATGCATCATTTTCTTTTAACGAAAATATCAACAATACATCAAATATAAACAACAACAACAACAATAATAATAACCGATTAAACGTAATTTTTTTTCATGAAGATCTGAACAAAAATATTATTCATAAATGAAACTGTTTGCAAAATATCTGTATGTAATGGAACGTTTTTGAATGATGAGCTCGAATTGAACGAATGCTATTCAGAGTTGCTTGCGAAAAAAACTTAAATCAGATGTTAAGCTAGAGACCGCTTGGACACGCTTTTGTAATAAAGTGTTTTAAAGACGACATCAACTAGATTTTAAATTTTAGGCACTGCTTAGTAAAACTCGTGTTATACCCGTGTTCATTTTTGTTTTTGTAATAAGACCCTAAGTCTTTGTAATTTTATTTTGTACTGTATTGCCTGACGACAACCTCCAGTTAGCGAATTAAGTAGTTGTTCTTTGCTGTTGATTGGTTTTCTAAACTATATATGAATCTATTGAGCAAACCTCCAAACCTAAAAAAATATGCTAAGGGGGACCAGAAACGACAACTTTTATATACTGTCCTTTTGCCACGTCTTTCACGTTCGAACTAAGACCGAAAATGTAGTCTGATTTTTGTTTTCGCACTAATATTAAATTAGAAACTCTGACGTAATTTGAACAGAAGTTATCACAGCACATCTAATTTCCACATCAAACAAAATTGTCAGTGAGAGTGAGAATAGCTTTTTGGACAGGCACATTTGTAATATTTGTATCTTTTTTTTTCGATTACTTTTTGTTGTTGTTAACTGTTTACATGTTATAAGTTCTGTTATATTTATTGTCGATACACCGACTACACGTCCGTACATTACTTAGGGTCTGCATTGAAAATCAGCGCTGCAGTACCACCCAGTTGTGCTGCAGCACTTTGTTGGATATTCTAATAAGCTATATATATGTTCATCTTGTTGTTTTGATGTTATCCAGCAATAAAGACATTTTCTTTCTTTCTTCTTTCAGAGTCATCTCTCGCAGGGTTAATGAAGAAGGAAAATATTGTGTAGAAACCTCGAACGTACGAGAAATATTTTCACAATATCAAATTCAGTGGGAAACTACAGAATTAAGTGCAACTTGCACGCAACGCTGCACGCAATATGCAAAACTGTGCGGCTACTTACATACAAGTGCGATCAGTTACCTATATTACGGGTCAAGTATGCGCATTTCGAATTTATGTAATTAAATATTTACAAAAAACTACCATATTTCTGTTTTGAGTTTGAATTTAGAGGATTATATGTTTCATATCAGTACAGTTCGATTATATTCCGATTCCTAACTCTTATATAACGTTATTCGTGCTGAACTGAACTGTTAAGTGCGTACACTTGCCCCGAATGACTTTCTTTGCAAGGCAATGTATTCTAATACCTACTAGTAGTCGACCGCGAATACGTCCGTATAAATCATGGTATAAAACTTAATGGCAATAGAATAAGACTAGTGCTATCTGTGGCGAATTATCACTGATAACCAATTTAAGATATACGACCATATATACATATAGGGCTTTGTGGGGCACACAGTGCCCTTAAGAGAATTTCGGAAATATCGAAAAATTGCTATAAAGATTGAAAAAGAAAAGAGTTTGAAAATATTTAAAAAAAACCTTTCTAAAAATTTTTTTTTAATAGGTCAACGTTGATAGGTTGATAGGTTGAATAGGTGACGTTGAACGTTAATCCAAAATGAATATGTAATATATTTTTCTTAAACAATTACCGCGTCGCACGGTGGTTGTTCTCTGTAGTAAAGGTCGTAAAAATAATTATGAACTTACAATTTTCGAAAATTAGCGTGCCCCAAGATATAAGTGACAAAAAAAGGTCTGTAGAACTATGCAATCTGGCCATAAATACTGTTACATAAAAACTTTTCCTTTTTTTCAACTTTTAAATTATTTTGAATTTAGAACACGTATATTATTTTGAAAACTTATTTCTAATTTGCGCCATTACAAAGGCTGTTAAAGCCAGAATTCGTCGAAACCCCCTTAGGAAGCAAAAAATCTCATCGCGAGGATTGAATATTCCCGCTATGACTCTGTCATGTATTATAAAACAAGACCTGAAGCTCGGTGCTCATCGTCGATATACAGGACATGCCCTAAATCTTTGCAATTAAAGAGAGTGGATCAATCAAAACGCCTTCTGTCGCGATACGCATGTGAAAGGCACAGAAATATCCTCTTTACCGATGAAAAAAAATTCACGATAGAAGAACACTACAATAAGCAAAAAGATAAAGTGTACGCTCACAGTTCTAAAGAAGCTGCTCAAGTGGTCGGAAAGGTACAACGTGAGAAAAGGAAGGACGGAAAGGTCATCATCCTGCGTCAGTGATGGTTTGGTGGGGCGTGTTTTATCAAGGAGTCACAAAACTAATTTTTTGTGAAAAAGGAGTGAAATCTTCAGCCAAAGTGTATCAAGATACAGTCTTGGATCATGTTGCGAAACCTCTCAGCAATATACTTTTTAAAAATATACCGTGGACTTTTTAGCAGGACTCTGACCTGGTCATAAGGCACGAACTACCCAAGCCTGGGTTGAAACCAACGTCCCGGAATTTATAAGAGCTGAAAACTGGCCCTTATCTAGCCCAGACTTCAAATTATGGTCACTTTTAGAGGACATGGCCTACTCTAAAGGACACGGCGACATTGAGTCTCTTAAAAATCTTTGGAGCAAGCAGTTTATGTTATATGTATATATATGTTTCAAGCCTTTATGTCCATATATGCATTTAACACTATTTTTTTAATATATATGCAAATTAAGACAGAAAATGCAATCAAGATAGCAAACATACTTTACAGGTGAGCAAGTTAATAACCTGTAAGACCGTAACGCGACTTAGCCTATTAGCCTTATTCGATAACTTATGAGGGCAAAAGAAAAACAACACGAGTTCGACCTTTCCGCCGGCCAATCGCCTGACCTTGACCCCCCTCACTCCACTTCAAGCTCCAATGGCATTTCGTATATATTTTATTTCCCCCGACAACTTCGCTACGTGTAATTTGAACTTTAAATACAAAGTTTATGTCAAATTGCCTTTATTGTTTTCAATTTGTCTCGTATAGAATTACTGGCTCGCTATTGTTTCGATACATTTATGTTGTCTTGTTGATTTTGCGAGTTACATCGACAATATATGTACGTATTACTAAGTACAATTGTACGTATAACTTGTTTGTACAATGAGCGCGCATACAAGCATATCTCGTTAGAAATATTTGACCGTCCAGCTTATAAATTAAAAAGGGCAATAAGATACATTTTATATCCATGACTATTTAAACAACATTCAGTTAATTATATCTCATTATTCTTGATTATATAAATATTTGTCATCTTGTTTTTTCCATAGGTTAATTTTAGTTTTTGTAAGTTAATTAATTTTCAGTTTTTCATTTTAGTTTTTGTAAGTTAATTCATTTTCAGTTTTTCATTTATTAGTGTTCTATTTTTTTGAAGTTAAAACTTATTTGAGCGATATTTTTGGCAGGATATCAGTTTATAATTCCGTGTCATAACATGCTACGTAAGCATTACCGACCGCATTGCGCTTGCGCGGCTTGCGTCAGACTAGCGACACGTAGTATAGGGACCTGTGTACACGTAATTTTGATATGTGGCAGCTCAACATACGTTTGATTGATTAATGGACTTTATATAAATGTATATAATAATTAATGCTGTGAATGACAATAGATATCAAAACCACAGTAATGTTAATAATTTAAATAATCAAATTCTGAAATTTAAATAATTTCATTCACACTATAATTAATGTGATAAATGAAAAGAGAACACATTTATTCCCTTTATTTTAAGTTTTCATCTCTATTGACAGTCCTTATGACTGCCTCGACTTTGTTATCTTTTTCTTATGTCTAATGAATGTGACTGACCTAAAGAAGTATATTATAAAAACAATTTGATTCGATGTTCTTTGCTGATTTGCTGTGATTTGCTGTTTTGTATCGTATAGCAGTTTGTAAACACGATAATGATATGATTTTTTTTTCATATCGTGACTCTGAGTGTGAGCTACGTGACGTGCTCTTCCTTTCACGCCTATGGTTGTTACATAATACTTGCGATAAAACTGACCGGAAAATCATCACTATTACTACTTTATTCATTGTCATCATCAGCCTGTAAGAGACCCACTGCAGGGACATAGGCCTCTTCCTGAAGGAAGGTATGGGCATAATCACCACACCAGCCCAAGACGTATTGGCGATTTCAAACTCTGAGAAATCCACAGTTCTATATTTTTCCCACATACCAGTAGTACTACAAGAACATTTCTCAGGTACAGGTTTCCTCACGATGTTTTCCTTCACCGTCAGCCGATAGTGTTAACAATTTAAATTAGTAAATTGTACGCGAATTCCGAAAAATTCGTTGGTACATGCCGGGATACGAACCTGCGGACATCGAAATAATATTCCACCGGTCAAATCACTAGGCCACGAGGACTACCGGGAGGTCACTACCATTACGAAGGACGAAGTCATTATAATATACAATTATTGTAAAAGTGACAAACTCTGTCGTCTATTTTGTGATTGATGACCATTAACAAAGACATTATAAGTCGGTCCTCTTGACAAATATTAGACCATTATATTGCCAGTTCGGTTTTCTTTAAAATCTTACTGGGAATTCTAATACGCAAACACTCCAAGCATAACTGATTCCATGGCTTGGCTTTTTCCCACATACAGTAGTACTACAAGAACATTTCTCAGGTTCAGGTTCCCTCACGATGTTTTCCTTCATCGTCAGCCGATAGTGTTAACAATTTAAATTAGTAATTGTACGCGAATTCCGAAAAATTCGTTGGTACATGCCGCCATACGAACCTGCGGACATCGAAATAATATTCCACCGGTCAACTAGGTCAACCACTAGGCCACGAGGACTACCGGGAGGTCACTACCATTACGAAGGACGAAGTCATTATAATATCAATTGTTGTAAAAGTGACAAACTCCGTCGTCTATTTTGTGATTGATGATCATTAACAAAGACATTATAAGTCGGTCCTTTTGACAAATATTAGACCAGTATATTGCCAGTTCTTTATAATCTTACTGAGAATTCTAATACGCAAACACTGCAAGCATAACTGATTCCATAGCTTGGTCAATACTTTTCACTTATGATCTAGTCTTACTGCTAGAACATACGATGACTGTTTTTACTTTAGCAAAATATCCCTCTATTAAGCTAAGTTATTCAATGATATATAAATTAGTAACTTAACACAATTAACTAATAGGAATTGTAACTGGTGAAGTAAAGTAACGACAGACATTATATACTTTAGAGTCTTTCAATATACTATTATTTATTGTTAAAATATACATATTCTTCTACAGTTCTTTTGGGTCGAAAACATGTAAAAACCGCTGAACGTTTAGTCACATGACTATGACCATTTCATGCGGAATTTTCGTAGATGAATCTAGGCACCTTGCTTTTTGGATTCCATTTGGACCGTTTGCAATTATTTATTATTTACTTTTCTATACAATTTTTACCACCAATGGAAATAAAAAAAAACCGCATAACAAAACGGACGAGTATCAGTTAGTATTAAATATGAAATTTATGAAAACGTTACAATTGTGTAAACAAAGAAAATTTAATAAAATCCTTTGCTCGTATTGTTTTGTAACCTTTGTTTCGATGGATCGTCGAACAATACATAACGCAATGTAAAAGAAAAAAATCAAACAATGAATAAAGGTTAATGCGCTTTGAATTTATATAACAAAATAAATAAAGTAGACCCTTTAAAAAATATTATTCGGAACATGACAAATGTTTATACAAACTCATTTTTCATTGGCTACCTATTGCTTTACTCGTTTCAAAGTAGATTAGAACTATTCCTCGAAAATTAGATTGGATGAACGGTACCTATGTCCTTTTGTGTACTTCATGTATGTAAAATTTCACGATAATCGGATGAAGATTTAAGACGTGTGAACGTAACAAATAAACGAATTCGCATTTATAGTATCATTTAGAATTACGATTGCAGTATATATAAGGTGGTAGAGCCACGCTGATGCTATTACTGGTTTCAGCATGAATGGGTCGGCTCGCCCGGGGTTGTACCACCCTCTCATGGAAATACCGGCGTGAAGTAACAAGTGCTTGCATTGTTACGTTTCGTTCGGTCAGTGAGAGCGGAGGTCTACATCCCCTCTTCCCTCCCTCATTCCCCTTCCCCTTAAACACAGGCTGGCAACGCACTTGCGACTCCCCTGGTGTCGGTGATCACTTAACATCAGATGACACACCTGTTCGCTTGCCTCCAATGATAAAAAACACTATATTACTGACATATTAAATTATTTTTAATAGTATTACATTTAGTTCATCTATTTTCGTCTGTACGTCCCTAAATTTACTAACAATACTTTTGTGCATTCTTGTCACTTATCACCAAGTATTTGTCAATCATTCGAGAATGCTTATTTGGTGCCTATTTCTGACACAACTGGACAACGGTTCGTTGCGTAACAAAAATATCATGACCAATAAGGGTAAATGAAAACTATACTATAAATTCGACATAAACCAAGAATTTAAAAAGATTGATGGAACAATTTCCACCGTACTTCGTTAGTCAAGCAAACTTATAATTTAGACCGCTACAAACAAATGAGCGACACTAAGAGACGGGCGGGCTCGGCACAGCAACGACCTCGCTACGGTACTTTACACGAGTAAAACGTTAAACGGTGTATGAACATGATTAATTAATTATTTCGACTCGAGAATTACGTAAAACTCAAATAAAAATAGTTTACCTATTTTTAATGACCATAAAAAAATATATTTTACAGTAATTACAAAAGCGTCGATATTTATATTCACATTCACCCTTTTTTAACCGCCTTCGAAAAAGGAAGAGGTTACTACGTTCGGTTGGATGTATTTTTTTTAATGTATGTTAATCGACATCTCTGTCAAATATGAGCCGAGTTTAATGATTCTTTTTTCTTATTTAATTGGTTATATTCAGAGGTGGTCCCATATAAATTTGAAGAAAATATTCAACCTTTAAGGGGATGAAATGTCGTTTATTTGATTTTCACCCACTTCATATCTACGTATTTTCGTGAAATTGGAACCGATTTATTATACCCATTAGAAACCAGATATATATATGGACACTAAAAATCGAGAAATAAATTTGTTTTAAAAAAGAATAAACCGCCTCCGATGTTAAAAAACTAATAAGGCACTAAAAAGCGAAAAATAACTGAATTATTAAATTAACCAAATGAAATAAAAAATATTGATATTCGCGCTACCTAATAATATATTAGAAGTGGATGCCAACCTACATTTCAAATTTGTTGCAGGTAATAAAATAAATACGTACATACGAGTATATTGGGACACATTATGGGACACGAGAGTGGACCAAAACTTTATATATAGATGATATGAATTTAGGTTGGCATCGACTTCAAATATATTATTAGGTAGCGCGAATATCAATATTTTTTATTTAATTTGGTTAATTTAATAATTCAGTATTTTTTTGCTTTTTAGTGCCTTATTAGTTTTTCACATCGAAGGCGGTTTATTTTTTTTGGAAAAAAAAATTTCATTATATTCACCCTTTTTCAGCTTTGCGGTGCTCTAAGTTAGCCATTTTCAGTTAAATACAAGACCTGATGAACTCAATACAAACTATAACTAAGTCTCTTTATTGTGTTTTTATTCTTTTTATTATTTAAGTATAACTGAAGTATAAAAGTATTTAATTATATGCATAACATCGAGTCAACTTAAGGATAAATAAATACCAATTTTAGATTCCTACAATAATATTTTTATTTATTGACACATCGACGACACTTTCACAAAGGATTATATAAATCTAATAACCTACAAGTTCAGAACGGTGTGAAGCGTAGTAAACTTTTGATTATATTATGCGCAAGCCAGACTTTACGGCTATGTTCAGAGCGGCCAAAAAGATATATGACGAGACTATATATATTTTCGGATGGAGTCGCAGGCACAGCTAGGTATACTATAAATGTGTTGAGCAAGGTTTTTTTTATATTATAGGTGGCAAATGAACATGCGGGTTACTTGATGGTAAGTGATCATCACCGTCCATAGACACTAGCAACACCAGGGGAGTCACGAGTGCGTTTCCAGCCTGTGTTTGAAGGAAATGGGAGGGGGTGGAGGAAGAGGAGGAGGGGAAGGGGAGGCGTTCCTCCGGGGCTCTCACTGACCGAACTAAACGCAACAATGCAAGCACTGTTACTTCACTTCGGTTTTCTGTGAGAGGGTGGTACTACCCCGGTCGAGCCATTAATGCTGAAACCAGTAGTAGCTTCAGCGTGGCTCTACCACCTACCAAAAGTCTTAAAAGTCTAGTCAAAGTCAAGTCTAAACGGACATATCGGCCTCAAACTAGATTCATATTTTGTCACTGATGCAGTATTAAAATTATTATTTGCGTGTGAGACAGTTTAAAAACATTTGAGTGAGTGAGATTATGCACATACACAGAATTGCTAACATCAAAGTTTACCTTACGACGCGTGCAATAATTAATTCATATTTGAATAGTCCATTTAAATTACTAATAATTGTATTGCACTGCACATGAAGTGGAATGTTGTGTGGGTTTTGCAATGACAGTTACTCCTACACTTCTGACTATTGCACGTGCGTCACATTTCGTTTTTTTTTCCGGTTTTAAAACGTGGCGTGTTAATACAAATATCTTTATTGAAATGATTACTAATAGTACTTATATATTAGTACTATTATATAGGTACGTATGTGAAATTTTGCAATCAATTCTAAAATATCTTGATAATACTGCTGCTGCGCATTATAAAAGACGTCCGCGACATATTTTTACTGACCCTCCCGATGAAATAACCCACCTGAACTCGTACACGGCGGCAAGAACTCCCGCCTCCAGCTCCCAGGGTAGGGAGGTCAGGCAACAGCCCAAGCCGAGGTGTGCCGTGCACCCTTGAGCTAGTTTCCCAAATAAAATCGGCTGAGTGCCTTAAGCGCTCACCTTAGTAGTCCGGTGATGCTGTTAAGACCTTGCTAGGTCAATAGCGTATTCAGTTCGAAAAAAAACGTTATAAAATATCAATAGAGTTGAATTGTAAATTAAACGATAAAATATATTCATAAAATAAATAATGATAAATTAAACACTGAATGATATCATAACTATTTTCAACTTGTATTAAAACTTTTCACACTACATTGTATTGAAGAAAAATATAAATATGTATTAAAAAGATATGAGCACGACGCGTCAACTGTCACTTGCCTGTAACTATTTGTCTTAAGAGCTAGCAACGGTTTCAACAACGAATTTGCGAGCTACCTGACTGCCGCTATACGTTGCGTTTATTGATGCATATCGCACCTTTACAGGCAAACATATTGATTTTTAAATACGCTACAAAACATGAAATTATTATTGCCAGACATTTTTGTTATTAACAACAATGTGCCCGATGCTATTTTTTGTAAATAAAAACAGTATGTTCAAACCATGTTAAGGTTTTTAATATTATTTAATTTAGACATAAAGAGGGTAAATTAAAAATAATACGTATACGTATAGCTAAGTAGCTATAACTATAATTTAGCGCAACCCTGGATATATGATAAAGATAGCGATAATTGCGGAAGCGCCTGTTATAGACGCATGTATTTAAGATGGCGTCAGTCCTAAGTCATGTCTACATTTACCGTTGTTTTTCATTGTTTATGTTGAAATCTCAATATCATAATGGTTAATAAAATGAAATAAGTTCTTTGCAATGGAAAAAATAAAATGGTTTGAAATGAATGGTTTTATTTATAAAGAATATCTCGAGCACATTATTGTCAATAACAAAATGGCCTGGCAGAGATAAATTCATGTTTTTAATAGCGTTTAAAAGTTACTGGAAAAATATTTTCTTTTAAGATTTAAAATTATCAAATTTTGACCTGTAAAGATGTGATGCGCATTAAAAAACACAACATTAACCGACTACCAGATGTCCTGAATCCTGTTTGAAAGGGCATAATATATCTTCATATAAAAGAAGCAGCTTTTCTAATATTCTCGTTCTTCCAACGTTGCTGGCTCTTGTACTAAGGTATCGCAAAAACGTCTAGTTACATTAACTAATTTATTTTCTTTCGTTATCCTGGAGAACCCCTTGCGTTTTATGGGACAAAAAATATTTCGTCAAAATTGGTTCACTACTTTCAGAGTGATATTATTTTTGGCTTCTATATCGATAACAACCGCGGTCAAAATTTTCAAAAATTATTAATGTACAGATTTGGGTTTGTTAAAGTTTTATTATAGTAATATAGATGTGATAATCTTAAAATTCAATTGCAAAACTTACACCGAATAGACAGACTAATAAATCACCAGAACGTTTATTAATAATATACTGGTCATCTAACTTTGAGATGTTTGAAATTTCAACTCCCTAATTTGATTGCAAAGCTTCTACGAAACAGACAAACATTATACACATGTTATTTAAAAATAGTTTAATAAAAAAGCGGTGTACTTGTAAATTTTTCTACTAATTTTTTTTTTATCATAGGAGGCAAACGAACAGGTGGGTCACCTGATGTTAAGTGATCACCACCGTCCATAGACACTTGCAACACCAGAGGAGTCGCAAGTGCGTTGCCAGCCTGTGTTTGGGGGAGGGAGGATAAGGAGAGGGACGGGGAAGGGAAGTTGGCCTCCGGCGATCTCGCTGACCGAACGAAACGCAACAATGCAAGCACTGTTACTTCACGTCGGTTTTTTTTATTACAGGCAAATGAACAGTTGGGTCACGTGATGTTAAGTGATCACCACCGTCCATAGACACTAATAACACCAGGGGAGTCGAAAATGCGTAGCCAGTCTGTGTTCGAGAGAAAGGGCGAGAGGGGAGGTGGGCCTCCGGCGCTCTCACTGATCTAACGAAACGCAAAAATGCAAGCACTGTCACTTCACGTGGGTTTTCTATGAGAGGGTGGTACTACCCCGGGGGAGCCGAGCCATTCATGCTGAAACCAGTAATAGCTTCAGCGTGGCTCTACCACCTACAAAATGACACCAGATCTTCAGAAGGTAAAATTTTATTAATAATTATTAAAGATGAGCTACATAATTTTTATTCGGTTGCATAATCTTCTTGAAATATCACAGAAATATCTCTGGCGCCTTTACATTTACATTTTCATCAAAGAAAAAAGGAGTTTTTGAAGTGAAACTTCTTTAGGCGCATGAGGGTAAATTTTTTACAGATGTAACGTCACGCAGGTATGCAACGGAAGTGACGTCATTTGCAGTAAACGCAGATTTTTCATGTATTTATTTTCAATTTTTTTATATATATTTTTTTAATTTTCTATTTTTTAATTATTATTATTCTTTTCTTTTTTTTTATTTTTCTAAAGCGCGTAGTTTAAAATCTATGAAATCGTAAAGATATCCATTCCAACGATATGCTGTAAGCGACTATTTATATCTAGATTAATTGACCAGCATAACTAAAATATTGAATCAGATAACATTATTCGTGAAAATAACGTCCAAAATAAACAATTACGTTTTTATCATATGTAAAATATAAAAAAGGTCACTACGGTATACATACTTTTCTGTATATTTAAAATATACAATTTGGCAGTTAATTATCTTGATGTATCTCTTACGGCTTACTCGACATTAGCAATGTAAATGGTTGAAAAATAATTTTTGCTCCAATTTGATTACAATACATCGGCTTTACTCTGTTATCTGTAAATATAATGTGCATATACCATATATAAAGCTTATAGAATAAATTATTTAAATAATAGTGAAACCATATCAAAATTAATTGTATGGTTTACGAGAAGTAAGGCGCACATAGACAGACGCAAAAAATGATGAAGCCTAAACTTTGTATCCCTTTTTAACGGAATTGGCGCGAACGGATGAACGTGAAATTTTGCATAGGTAAAGTTTATATGGAGGAGAAGTGCAGAAAGCTATTTATTTTATATAAAATGCATTAGAAGTACATTAAATTAATTAAAATATGCATTACTCACACTAATGCTTCAATTTTACACAACATATACACACATGTAAAGACAATTTTGACATCTGTCAATAAAGGACTTTAAAAAAGGAGGTTGCAATGCTCGACTGTATGTATTATTTTACTCTTACGTTCCAAGTACCCTTTTTTATTCTACATTCAACAATGATATTAATCCTAATAAAATTCAAACTTTAAAAAAATCAATGAACTATGGTCGAATGTCGACCATTGGGCGCCCACTAGTTCATTTAAAAACGCTGCAGTCACTTCAACAAAGTTCTCAATATAGCTGTAACAATAAATCATTTCTATTTTTTCATGACCAGTATGAGAGATATGAAATGTAAGTATGAAGCACGTCATACAATAATTTATTTTATCTTGTTTATACCACTTCTAATAAAAATAGGACAAAGAGTACAAATGCAATGTCTGGTATTAGACGGGGTTATACAACACAATAAGCATTCGAGATACGTCTAGACTCGAATGACGTGCTAGCTTTCATATTTGTTAGCCCTCTCCGACCCAGCTGACATAAAAATGGACTTTACATTTAATTTATTTTAGTGGATTTACAAGCCTTTTCTAGTAGCTTCTAATGGTTTAAAAATATATCTATTATTTCTGTAGGGGTGAGGAGCAAGTCCTTGCTTTACATATGTTCTTGAGGTGCCCGTTTGTGGGAATAAAGTTGTTTGTTAGGTCACAATTATTTTATTTCTGTGTTACAAGTGTTGTTGCGTTACTTAACTGAGTGCTTGACAGGCTATTTTCACTTCTCAGAATCAGATTTGTATGGAAAAGGCTCGTCTAGTTTTGGTGATCAATCAACTTACTAGATGGCACTGTTATATACATTTTTTTGGCAAGTTTGATAACAAAATATGGTGGACGACAGTCAATTTTGACATTTGAAACTAACAACTTTCAAATATTTATTTTCATGCACTTTGTTTACGAATCTGTTACGAGAGTGTGCTCCCTTAAATTTTCTTGCCTCCTACAAACAATTTTATCCATCTCCGGATCTACTTATAATCATCGACTCCTGCATATACATACTTGGATTTAGATATGCCTTACGATGAATATATTCATTATAAATAAAAATGACCAAAAACTTGTATATGATTTACGCAGTACCGCTATATGCATACATACATAACTATAAATGTACATTTATAACCAACAGATATTAGTTCGAAACTAGTATTATAGAGGCGCTGATTGGAAAGAACGAGTGCGACCTCTATTTATATAACGTACTCTGTGGTGCTTGATCGCGACTGACTCTCAACTCAAGGTATTTTAGAAATATAATTGGAGTTTTTGGCGGGATCTTAGTCTGTCATGTAGTGGATTTTATTTTTTATTCATAATCTTGTGTTACATGACTCTATATTATGTAAAATTGGTGGTGTTTTATGTAATATAGTTTGTTTATTGTGCATGAGTGAAGTGAATAGAAAATAATACCACGGACCATGAATTCTGAGATGCCACAAAAACTCCATGGAGACTCTATATTGTGTAAAATTGGTGGTGTTTTATGTAATATAGTTTGTTTATTGTGCATAAGTGAAGTGAATAGAAAATAATACCACGGACCATGAATTCTGAGATGCCACAAAAACTCCATGGAAAGTTCTAACAAGGGAGCCACCATCTTGTTAGAATATTGAATTACTCGACAATGGAAATTTACAAACTCTCTGGAACATAAAACAAAACATTGACACTGGCAAATGCTTCTGCGGAGCCAAAACAAGAAGAAGATATATAATTCAATTCACATGTGCTGATTCGCACATATTAAGTAGGACGGCATACAAATAATACTTACGAAGTATACCTACGTATCCGTACAATTTGGTACATACAGAGTCTATACATATAATAACAATCTAAATTCAATGTATCTGTAGATATTACATTTTTGTGAAAAAAGTTGTTGCCGTTAACTTGGAATAAGTAATAAAATACATTCATGTTTAGAAATGTCTGTCTGTCTGTTTCTATGAGTAAGCATCACTGCTAAAGTACTACGTTCACGATAAAGCCTCATAAAACATATCCTGCAGTAATGTTTTAACATTTATTCTTGGTTTCATTAAAAACGGTTCACTCTATCAAAAGTTATTCTAATTTAAATGATGACGCGATTTACGTGCGAGAGAAAAGTAGATACGTAAATGGACTTAATACATTCAGATGATAATATTACTACAGTTCTACAGTACTACAGTTCGGTGAAGCTGTGAAGACCCTGCCGGGTCAATAGCGTAGTCAGTTCGAGAAAAAAAAAAAGATAATATTACTCATTGTATTTTTGCATTAGGATCCACACGGACGGAGACGCGGGCACAACTAGTTTCCAATATAAACCTTTATGGTAAGAAAAAAGTTTCAAGACCTACTATTTTATAGAAGTTTTTAGTATCTATGCTTAGAATACTCGAACCGATAAGGTTCAATGAGGGCGCCTTCCGCGAATTGAAGTGTCACAACGACACCTTATCTCTTTGTACTAGTTTATACTCGATTGTTGTAAAGAATTTTTATTTATATATGCTGGATCTAGTAAAAGACCAGCATAATTTGAATACTTGTAACAGCAACAAATTGGTCATTCCATGCTTCAGGCTCACTAAGTCCAAAAACAGTTTTTAAGGTGTTAGGTTTTATAATAAAGTCCCAAAACACATTACCGATTTGCCTGATAGTGAGTTCAAGAACCATGTCAATCGGGTATTAATATCTAAAGGTTATTATAGGGTAGATCAATACGTGAACGATTGTGACGTCTGGAAATGACGCCCCTCTCTGTGCATCCACTAATAACGAATGTAAATATTTATGTTACCGTTAAAATATATGACATGAAAAAATAAACCAGATCGAGTTTCTTGCCGGTTCTTCTCGATAACGGGGCTGTTTTGCGAACCAGTAGTAGCTTTGATGTTCATAAGCGCCTTCTCAGGGCCTAAATTGAATAAAGGATATTTTGATTTTGAATTTAAATTTTTTCCAGAAATGTCATTAATATTCGACAATAGTCAATCTTTTTGTACAGATTGAAACAATATTTTTAGAAAACTTTGTTAGCATTTGTTAATATTTTTTTTCTGGCCAAATAAAGGGCGCGTTGGAAAATATACTGTATTCTGCATATATAATATCTATTGATACACAGTTACTATTGAAACGAAAATTTAATGTTACGTTCGCGTGGAATAGTTACTTTGGGCTAGCGCTAACACGCAGCGGAAGCACTTAAAAGGAAAAAAAACTCGATTTTAAAACTTTCTTCATTGTTGCTCTGTCCCTATTGTCTTGGCGTGATGATATATAACCTATAACCTTCCTCGATAAATGAGCTATATAACACTGAAAGAATTTTCCAAATGTGACCCATAGTTCCTGAGATTACTTCCTACAACGTCACAAACTTTACCTCTTTATAATACTCGTATTAGAATAGATATCAAAAATTGTAGATATTAAAAATATATACACAAAGCCCTGTTTATATTATATCTATATATTAATTATTAGTATAATTGTAATTAATTGCGGTTACAATTTTAATTTTATGCGAGCCAGAAAGCTCTTTTGTCTTTTACATAATGACATTGGAATTTGGCGCCGACTTAAAAAAAAGTTTTTTTTTGTTATAATTGGATCCTATTTTTTTTAAATTAATACTAGATGTTATATAAAACGAAGTTAATAAGACATAATTATACTTTTCAGTTGATGTTCTGTTTGTTCTGGACAAATTTAAGTAAATCAGTATGTTTTTCTTTTAAATATAGAATTAATCCTTATCCAATAAATGTTTCTGTTACACTGAGGATATAATTTAATCAAAACTGCTCTTTACATCGTTTATCATTAAGTTATTCATTTGTAACCTTTTTTCATTCTACATTCAATATTTTTAACACGACTTACATTCCACACTTTACATATCAAACACATGTATATTATATGAGCCACAAAATACATTGTACCCATGCGAAGCCGAGACAGGTCACTAATATCGACATAATGAAGTACCATTTGTGGTATAACAACTGGGTAAACATGAAAGAAAAGACTATTCATAAACAACAAAGGTACCTAAATGACGCTTTTCATAGAGGCTGTGTGAGTCAGCGCTTCACCGAGCCTGCCGGATGGAACCCGTGAAAGCATTAAACAAAATGGCATCGCCACTTCGCTATATAACCAATTTAAAACATTCCGACGCCATTCTGTCTAGCTTTTAACGACAGATAAAATGTTATGGGCTTTTTAACAAACTACGTTCGCGTTGGTAACGTCCTTGTCGACATCAAAACTTATGTACAGTGCGATAAGTTGGGGTAAATATTTTTATACTCGTGACTTTTCATATCTGAAAAGAATAAAATATTTGTAGGTATCATCTAAATCGGCGATACTCAACCTGCGGTTATTATAGAATTTATCATGGGTTTATGTTACACTCGCACTGTCGCCGCACACTTTCTAAAATGCCAAATCATGAATATCATGGAGTTTCTCGAAGATCTCTACCCTGCCATTGCAAACTTTAAAATTACGAATTATCAACGAATTAACGAACTCTTCAGCTTTTTCTTTCACTATGTGTCTGTAACACTGATGTGTTGGTTTGGACACTGTTTGAACCACGTAAATAAACATTGCACCAAAATAAGGAATTCAGCAAATTTTTCGTCTTTTTTACGTAAATTATTTTTTTCAGATTGTCGTTTCTTTAAGAGTTCAGCTTCTTTTATAATTATAAGTGATAATGTACTTTATGTATATTCCAAACTGAGCCACAACATCTTTCCCTTTGTAATCCACTTTTCATCGCTTTTCATTTGTTAGCGTATGTTAAGTGCTGTTAATTTTGGTGTTAACAATTTAACTTCTAAACACATGCAACCAAAAAGATTCGAGAAACTTCTTGTTTTGTACATTCATTCTTAATTACTCATTGGCAGATAGTTTATGTTACAGAATCACATTTCTTTAAGTAACTGAGAGCTAATACTGAAATGATTAGTTTATCGAGGGTGTGTATTTTAAGTAATAGAGGTTTTAGGCTCTGAGGGGAAGGGAACATATTATTTTTTGAAGTTATATAGGTTTTTACCTTATCGAGGTTTGTCTTATCGGGTTTGTCTAATCGAGGTTCTACTGTATTAACAATTATTTTAAATTTCGTGCTCATCAGAAAAACGATGAGCATGCTAAGTAAATTAAATGGATCCCGGATAACCCGAGCGTAATCCGTTCCTTATGATATAAGGGTTGTACCAAGCTTGTTTTATTGGACCACCATTTTTCACTTTTGTAGTTTGCGGCCCGCGACACCATGAGTGAAACGTGTTTATGACCCCTTTAAAGAAAGGGTTTAGTACGACTGATCTAAATATATAAAAATGTGTGTAAGCGTGTAAGTATACAAGTATGAAGCATATTAGTCCAGAATGCCTGCACCTACTTGGTAAATTCTTTTTTTAGTTGTTATTGTGATTGCCAGAATTCGTTTTTTATGAAGAAAATGCTTGAACAATCCTAGGGCAAAGTGAAAAATTTGGTTTAAAAAAAACTTTATACGAATGAGACAGTAAATCTTTAAAAATATTGGCAGAATAATATTCAGTTTCCATTTTATTTCATTAAACGGATTTATTGTAATGTAAAGATTTGATCTCATTTTCTTTGTTCAGATACCCATGCAAAGTCGGGGTGAGCAGTTAGTATAGAAAGAAGTTGAGCTACAATCACATCTTATGTTAAATATATCACCTTCAGAAACGGAATTAATGTGTGTAGCTACTAGTCTACTAGAAAAAATAGTTGCAACGTTTAGCTTAAGATTAAATGCAAAGGTACTTTTCTTATAAATCTACGTATATGTGTTTTGGAATATTGAGTTTTATATATTTTAAATAAAAAATCACGATGGACGAATGGTTTGATGGGTGAAATATCAAACCAATGTGCGCAGAATCGTACCCCGTCATGTACCAAGGACGTTTTCGGAATTCGCGTACATTTAAATTGGTAACAGTATCGGCTTACGGCGAAGGAAAACACGAGGAAACCTGACTCTCATAAATGTTCTTGAAGTACCACTGTATGTATGAAGGAGAACATAGAACTGCTGCTTTACCGGAGTTTGAAATCGCCAAATACGTCGTGAGCTGACGTCGTAATTACGCCCATACCTTCTTTCGTGAAGATACCTATGATCCTGCAGTGAGTCTCTTACAGGCTGATGTAATGACGGTTTATATATATTCGGAATCAGGAAAAAAACGATATCTAATTCTTTATTCATCTATAAGCTTGTATTCTTAAATTACACTTCATCAAAATACGAGTTGTCAACACTTGGCTTAAGTGCAGACAGGAGACTTTAGGTTTTCTAAGTTCGGGATTGCGCCTAATATAGCCAAGAGTTTATAAAAACAAAGTAACAGTTATTATAGAAATCAACAATGTTCATGCGATTTTCACCAGTAGATTAAGTTCATAAATAAAGATGCATGAGTAAGGTTTAGGTATATATTTTGCCAAAGTTTCTTTTATAATCATGCCAGGACAACGTCCGCTGGACCCGCTAGTTTATTCTAAATTTGCCTCGATATTATAGCCCAGTCATATTAGGTAAAAAAAGGGGCAACCTTGGAATGAAAGATAATACGCTGTAAATTGGTATAAACCTTTGTTTTGTCGTTCTAAATGTTGTCTCAAAAGTCACAAGTGCTATCGTGTCCGCGTCTTAAGATATTGAAGGTCAAAGGTCGTAAAAATCTTCGTGAATATCTCGCTTTCTATTGCTTAAATGAGATTTGCACCTATTATAAAAGTTGTAGAGTATAAAATTTCTACAACTTTTGTTTGAATTTATTTTTCATACGATCAACCGTTTTTGCGGTAGACCGCGAAGAGTGCGCCGCCTAGTCATATATAGCCTAATGCAAGGTCAAGCGTGAGTTACGGTTATCAGTACGTTGTATGAAGTTAATTATTTACTAAAAAATTATAATTATTAATCAATGCCCATTATTTATGTACTAATTTATAATTATTTATATTTAATTAATATAAGTGACTTAATTATTTATATTTAACTATAGTATATATTAATACGTGAAGCCCAAACTTTGTATCCCTTTTTGAGAGAAATGCGCGAACGGATGAACGTGAAATTTGGCATAGTTAAAGTTTATACGGAGGAGAAGTGCAGAAAGTTATTTATTTTATATAAAATGCATTAGAAGTACATTAAATTAATTAAAATATGCATTACTCACACTACTGCTTCAATTTTACACAACATATACACACATGTAAATAAAAAAGACATTTTGACATCTGTCAATAAAGGACTTCAAAAAAGGTTGTGAAGGAGGTTGCTATGCTCGACTGTATGTATTATTTTACTCTTACGTTCCAATTACCCTTTTTCATTCTACATTCAACAATGATATTATAACATACAACTATTATTATAATAACTGAGTAACCATGATAAAAACCTTTGATTATAGAAGTAAGTTGACAAAAGAACCCTAATAAAGTTCAAACTTTAAAAAATCAATGAACTATGGTCGAATGTCGACCACTGGGCGCCCACTAGTTCATTTAAAAACGCTGCAGTCACTTCAACAAAGTTCTCAATATAGCTGTATCAATAAATCATATATTTTATCATATATTTTAGTTATATTTTAAGTTAAAACGACATTATATACGTTTTCTTTAAACGAGACAGCCATTGCATTATCAGAACGTAAAAAGGCTGCCGTCATCATAGGAGAAGATATTGATTGGCTCGTTATTTTAACTGGACGTACTCAATCACATCAACAGGAAATTTTCTTTTAAAAAGTTGACAAAGGCAATGTACGTACACAAATATACTCTTCTAAAAGTTTAGACCAATATCCTCGTACTAAAAAACACATTCTATATTTACACGCATTTTGTGGCTGGGACACGACTTCTGCGCTATTTAAAAAAAGGGAAAAAAACTGTTACTATACTTATTATGTTATTCAACAATTTCACAGTAAATAATGGTCACCAAAAATAAGCGTTAACTATAAGAACCGCGGAAATAGCAAGATGTGTCATAACTGGCAAACGAACTTGTGGGTCACTTGATGTTAAGTAATCACCACCGTCCATAGACACTAACAACACCGGGGGAGTCGAAAGTGCGTTGCCAGCCTGTGTTTGGAGAAAAGGGAGCGAGGGGGAGAGGAGAGGGGAGGGGAGGTTGGTCTCCGGCGCTCTCACTGACCGAACGAAACGCAACAACACAAGCACTGTTACTTCACGTCGGTTTTCAATGAGAGGGTGGTACTACCCCGGGCGAGCCGACCCATTCGTGCTGAAACCAACGATAGCTTCAGCGTGGCTCTACCACTCTCAAAGAAAGAAAACCGACACAACTTTTTCCAACTCATGTTAAATTGAATACACACATGTATCGTTACATTTCAGAAAGAACTAAATACAATTTTAATCGTTCATATAACATGTTTAATTTTTTAAGATTTCCAGATTTATACACCGAGAAAGAAGTTCAATTTAGCCGTTTATAAGGTTTTTACAAGTGCAAAATTTGAAGATCCTGAAAAATAACGTAAAACATGAGAGACGTGTAAAATTGGATTTAGCTTACATTGAAATGTTACGACACACATATTGTCGACAGAGAAACCCCATAAAATCAATATTAATTTCAAACGTCAACAGAGCTAATCTCGGTATAACGTTTGAGGATTATGTATATATTACGTCCAAAGCAGAAACCGTTAAAGCTTAGAAGCCGTTCATATAACTAATACCATAAATATTAAAATCACGGAGGACGCTTTAATATCTACTTTTAATTTAATCAATGGAAAATTGTAGTTTAAAAGACATGGAGAACATCACGCTGTATTCTTTTTCATATAATTTAACAATTCAGCGGTAATTAACTTAACTATTTCTATTTAACTTTTTGATATTTTTTTAAAGTAAAAACTTCTTTTTTTTTATTGTATCTCGCCAAAATGACTGCACTGTGCCTGATGGTAAGCACAGTACAATCGAAAAACAATGGCGACCACCGAGTGACACACTATCCATCGCCGGTCGCCGCTGTCATGCCGGCCTGCGAAAAGCTGGATATGCACAGGCTGATCTCGAAACGCGACCCGCAGAAGCGAATCACTATGACGGGCTTTTTCGCCATATACATGGTGGTTGCGGCCCAGTAATATACATTACGTATTACGTAAATTAATTACTCTCAAACAGCTAAACGAATTCTTTTAGAGTCTATAGAAGTTGACGATAAATAGGTTATATTTTGATACTTCTTAATATGATGTATTCTTGTAATTAGTTCTAGCTAAAGCATTTTGTCAAATGTTGTAATTTACTACAATCAGCCCCTTAATAATATCTAATACTTTCAGTAACTATGCCCATATTATTGTGTTACTCTTGTAAAACCCTTTATAAGTAAACTGGCTTTTACTCGAGGTTTCACTTCTGTTAATGTAGATTTAATCTATCCCTCTGAAACAGTATACTTTTTCTTTAAATAAAAGTTACACCATGTTCTTTTCTGTACCCCTAACGATATGTATGCAATATTTCATGATGATGGTCTGAGTAGGTAACGCGCGAAAGCGTAACAAACAGAGTCACTTTCGCATTTATAATCTTTGTTTGGGATAATATTAAAAACATGTTTTTTTTGTCATAGCAGGTAAACGAACTGTTGAGTCACCTTATGTTAAGTGATCACCACCGTCCATAGACACTAACAACACCAAGTGAGTCGAAAGTGCGTTGCCAGCCTGTGTTTGGGGGAAGGGAGGTGAGCCTCCAGCGCTCAACTGACCGAACGAAACGCAACAATGCAAGCACTGTTACTTCACGTCGGTTTTCTATGAGAGGGTGGTACTACCCCGGACGAGCCGACCCATTCATGATGATGAATTCTGAGTTGACATTCAAAAGAGAACACAGTTTTTATAGAATTTTTATGTTAGATTAAACACAGGTCAGTTTGACCTGAGGAGGAATGTAAGTCATGTAACTAGAAGAGTGTTAAATATGAACGTGGCCGCGTTTATGAGTAGAGAAAGACTGAAGAACGTATGGATATTACAACTGAGGAGTGAAAATGTAAAAGTAAATAATACTGTGTCGACCCTGCTTACACGTGATCACTTCATAGTATAAAACAAAGTCGCTTTCTCTGTCCCTATATCCCTATGTATGCTTAAATCTTTAAAACTTACGCAACGAATTTTGATGCGGTTTTTTTTAATAGAGAGAGTGATTGAAGAGGAAGGTTTATATGTATAATAACATCCATTAAATAGTGTACAAATACTGTATTTTTGAGGTTTCTAATGTGATGTAAATAATTACATAACCGATTCGATGCAGACGAAGTTGCACGGGTCAGTTAATAAAGAATAAAATAGTAATAAAAAAACACGCTTTAATATGTTGCGGCACTAAAAAGTAGAAAACATTTTTTAAATATGGAGTGTTCATGTTATAAGCTAATTTGATTAAATTTAAGAAATTGTGGAGTACTTTAGATTAACTGTCACAAATATCTAGTTTATTGGCGCATGCTATAGATTATAGCAAAAAATATCCCACACTTATTTTATAATTAAACTAGCAGTTGTCTCGCCCTGATTATAAAAAAATCCTTGACAAATTATATACCAAAACGTTATCATGAATCACTTTATCCACTGGTGAAAACCGCATGAAAATCCGTTCAGTAGTTTTCGAGTTTATCGCGAACAGACAGACAGACGCGGTAGTGGACTTTGTTTTATACTATGTAATGATTTACTAGCTCCCCATACTTAAAATTTTGTTTTCTATTTTTTTATTTCCTTTACCTACTAAAGCGTGTTTTTGTTGTTTTTCATTATTACTTATTTTTGTTTGTTTTTTTAGTCTTTAAACGAAGCTAAATTTCGGAGTAATTTGAAGAATTGACATTTTGGTAATTTATTTTTAAATTAATTTAGTTAATGGGACAAACTTATTGCATTATTGTATTGACATCAGTATTTGGTAAGCCTGTAAAATTTCAATATAACCTGTCGTTTTGAAGTATGTGAGAACCAAGTTCAAAAATTCCGTCACATACATAGACTGCAAGCACTTAAAAGTATGTTAAAAATGGCAGTAGTCCAAACTTCATTATCTACACTATATATATCACTATATATCTAAGCTATATATAGTAAAGGGTAAGCAGAGACGCAATAACTATTCAATTTGCGCTTCTATATTGCAACCATTATTAACACTACATACAAATTTTTCTTCACAACCGCACATAATAAAAAGTTCCAATTAAGTACAAAAGATAAGAAAAGATTAGACTTAACTCACAGTTATATAAGCGCCGTAGCTGTGCTGGGCATCTGAGATGTTAATTGGGTGTTTCATGTTTATCTCGGTGTCTAACTCCTGTGGCCAGTGGTCTGGCACCACTGCGTCTGGCGCACCCATACTCCAGTACACCTAAATCAGACAAATGGTATAAATTAGACCCATTGAACTATATATACCGTGGACCTTATTTGAAAAATATTAGAAACAAAAAAACGCATTGATTGTTTTAAAACAACGCTTTTGCGAAGCGATGACGTCTCAATAATAACATATTTAAACAATGTGTCGATCGTCTGGCTGGAATCCTAAAACGAGCTTGATATATCAACGATTTTTATTTATACACTCATCAAAAAAGTCTAAGCAACATGTACTAATTTAAATTTTAGGATGGTTCTTCACATTATAACGTTGTATTTTATTTTTAAAATAATATCTTTAGGGTTCTATGATGTAAAAATAACAGCTGTTGTCTTTATAAGTTCTTTTAATAACAGAAATGAACAATATTAGAATATACTGTAGAAACTAAGATACATAAGGAACAAAACTTTTTTCTTACAAAATGAAATTTCTAAAGAAAATGTATTTATTGTGAAAGAATAGAACAATTTAATACAAAGTATGGTCTTCTCTGCTATTCAGAACTTGTCGGCAACGATTATTCATTGAATTAATGAGACTGTTTATGTCATCTTGCGTTATTCGCTCCCAATGGAATTGTAGCAAATCCTTCAGCTGTTGGGTTGTTGTCGCTCCGTCCAAGTCCTTCAAAACACGTCTCTGGAGCATGTCCCATGCGTGCTCGATGGGGTTGAGATCTGGCGATTGTGCAGGCCAGGGCAATACCCGGATATTCTCCGTTGCAAAGTATTCACTGGTTCGCCGAGCTGTATGTGAACGCGCATTGTCATGCATTAACCTAAAATCGGAGCCAAAGGTTTGTGCAAATGGGTAGACATAAGGTCTTAGAATATCCTCAATGTAATTTTCAGCATTCATGTTTCCATTTACAAAAACGAGCTCAGTTCGCCTGTTCTTCATAATACCCGCCCATAACATAACTGTTGAGCCGCTGTATGGATGAACTTCCTGAACGCACCTGAGCCTTTCAGTATTTCCGGGCCGACGATACACTCGCACCCTTCTTGTATCAGGCTTAAACCCGAATCGCGACTCATCGGAAAACATAATTTTATCCCATTGTTCCTGGGTCCATGTTATGCGTTCTCTACACCATTCATATCGACGAGCGCGATTCCCGTGACGTATCGGTGGGCACCTGATTGGGCGTCGAGCTCGTAGGCCGTACTCATGCAGTCGATTTCGCACAGTTTGAGGACTTACATCAACACCACTTAAAATTTGTAGCCTCAAACTTATCTCTCGAGCGGTTAACATCGGCTGGTGTCTTGCAGTCAGTTGTATGTACCGGTCTTGCCGAGTGGTTGTACTCCTTTTACGGCCTGGATGCTGTTCAGCGGGTTCTCCTGTATTATTGTAGCGCTGCCAAAGACGACAAATAACACTTCTATGAATGCCAAAATGTCGAGATACCTGAGATTGATTACTTCCCGCTTGCAACATCCCTACAGCTCTTTGCATTTCATCTGCCATCAAATGACGTCGCTTCATGACGTAAAGAATATCTAACAATTCAATTTTGTCGCTAACTTTATTTAAATGGTTGGTAAAATTATAAAATCAAGACTAAACGTAGCAATTAAAACGCACTTAAATTCGCAGTCATTTGAATTTTATGAAAAAACAAAACATAATCAAATTTTTTTTTTACAACCTGCCAATATGTCATCAATAACAAAAAAGTTAACTTACCTACGCACTTTGTTTGAGTAAATACTTAGAAATTAATTTATATAAATGGTAAAATTTGTAATATCAAATTTGTATTTTGTAATACGTGGCAAACGATAAATGATACGGGCGTAAATGGTGTGAATACCAAAATGACATTTGACAGAAGAGAGTGGAAAAAGAAGACATGTTGTGCCGACCCTACTTAAGTGGGATAAGGCTAATGATGATGATGATGATATACGTGGCAAACGAACAGGCGGGTCACCTGATGTTAAGTGTTCACCGCCGTCCATAGACACTAGCAACACCAGGGGAGCCGCTAGTGCGTAACCAGCCTGTGTTTGGGGTGAGAGGGGTTGGGGAAGTAAGGCAAAGGGGGAAGTGGGGAGAGGGAGGTGGCCCTTCGGCGCTCTCACTGACCGAACGAAACGCAAAAGTACAAGCACTATTACTTCACGTGGGTGTTTCTGTGGGCGGGTGGTACTATCCCGGACAAGCTGACCCATTCATACTGAAACCAGTTATAGCTTCAGCCTCTACCACCTAAAAAATAATATTGAAATGGTGATATAACTTTTTTCTAATGTCCGCCTGATTCGCTACGACTCTCATGTTTAAAACGTGTCCTCGAGCCATAGTTATGTCTTGGCAGCAGAACTTTAAAACCAAACCGTTCTAGGCGTTTAGTGCGTCATCTATACATATAATATAAAGGAAAATCTAAAGTGTCCGTACTTTTCACATTTTTATTAAAAAAATAATTGCTGCATGTGTCTCGGAATAAGTAATAAAATACATTTCAGTCAGTTGCAGGAATGTCCATCTGTCTGTCTGTTTATTTGAACACACATCACTGCTAAAGTACTGCGTTCACGATAAAACCCAACAAAAAAATCATAAAGTTTCATTAAAATCGGTTCACTCTATCAAAAGTTATTGTAATTTTAATGACGACGCGACTTAAGTACGAGAGAAAAATAGGTAAGTAAATGAACTTAATACATTCACATGAATTTATTAGTCGCTGTTCGTTTACATTAGGTTCCACGCGAACGGAGTCGCGGGCATAGCTAGTATGTAAAGTTATCATTTAACATCAGACGATATTGTGGTCAAAAATACTGCTAAAATTAACTAACAAAACTTCTTCATGATAGTCGGAATTGCACAATTCAAGTATTTGCTAAACACAATTTAATTGCGCTACTAATTGTAGTTGAATCTTTCTTTCTTGAATAATTGAATTATTTTCACGCAAGTTCATTTACGGTAGCGATCCACATTAAGAAAATTATAAATCACAAAATCAATTCTTTTTTTTTATGTAGCACGGCAAAGTGACTGTACTTTGCCTGATGGTAAGAGCAGTACAGTACAAAAGAACAACGGCGACCACCGAGTGACACACTATCCATCGCTGGTCGCCGCTGTCATGCCGGCCTGCGGGCTTTTTCGCCATATACATGGTGGTTGCGACCCGGTCAGGCTGTAAAACCGTACCACCCCGCTTTCGCCATTGCCTCGTTCGTTATTCAGTAGGGTGCACCACGTGCAGGTGAGGTTGGCTTGGGTGTCTCGAGTCTTATGATGTTATTTGACACCCCTTACACCCCCATTGTCGTAATTAACTTTAAACTCAGAAGTTATGATACCGGGCTTATTGTTTTTGTGTATGGCATAATAAAGCAGTGTTATAACTTCACTCTTAACTTCTCAGACGCTTAAATTATACATAAATATTTTAGAGCCACTTATATAGCTGAAAGGGCTCCTTTGTTTGTTTCAAACTAGAGAGTTTAGATATTTTATAGGTAATTTGAAATAGTCCTTAAAACCGAGCACCGAGTGCCTAATGTATTAATAATGAAATCAGCGGTACAATTTTTGATTTAATATTCCTTATATGGGGCCGTTCAAGTATTAAGTAAGCAGAATTTTTGTAATTTCTGACCACCCTCTCTCCCTGTTCAGCAAAAGCAAGCAAAGCTCTTACCCCCCCCCCCCCCCCCACCACACAA
>MU160383.1:11088-22727 GCA_015888305.1 Antheraea pernyi | reverse complement strand
AGTACAATCCAAAAACAATGGCGACCACCGAGTGACACGGTATCCATCGCCGGTCGTCGCTGTCATGCCGGCCTGCGAAAGGCTGGATATGCACAGGCTGATCCCGAAACGCGACCCGCAGAAGCGAATCACTATGACGGGCTTTTTCGCCATATACATGGTGGTTGCGACTCAGTCAGGCAGTAAAACCCTACCGTCCCGCTTTTGCCATTGCCTCGTTCGTTATTCAGCAGGGTGCACCACGTGCAGGTGAGGTTGGCTTGGGTGTCTCAAGTCTTAGATGTTATTCGACATCTCTTACACCCCAAAATTGTTATAATCATGCCAACTTGTTATAGTCATTTTTATTGTTAAAGCTTGTCAAACTACTATACAAAACAAAATCACATAACGAACAAACTGTTTTATTTTCACCTATTTATACATAGATTTAACGCAAAGGCATCATACTAATTTTTCTTGTTTAGTTTCTTCCCTAATAACTTGTAGACAGTATTATATTTTGTTGAATACCTGCTATAGAATCTCAATAAAAACAAACTGTTCAAATGCAGTAAATACGAAAAACAGGCAGTAAAAATGTTACATTCACTTAACTTCTTTACCACTGTAAATGTAAATTATGCACTTAGTTGCTCAATACAATAAAATGCATAGTATAAAATATGAATATATTTTTATCAAAAATCTCACCTCTATAGAGGAATTGTAAGGATATTCTTCATTATACCTAAGTGTCCAATAATACGAGGCTATTTCTATTGAAGTTTGAGCTTCATCAATCAAATTTAACCATACGTTTTTAGTAGGCAAATGTGTTACATTTGGGGGATACATGTGGCCCTCCGGTATACTTTCCACTAATGATAACCTGAAACAAAACTAAAATAATAATACTTGTAGAAGCAGTTATGGTTAATATATTTAATCAATATTTTGTATATAGTTTTTTTTAAGTTAAAAACTCTTCCTATACTAAAATCGATCTTATAAAACACAGTGCTCCGCCACGTCTGTCTGTCGGTTTGTTTGTCTTCCCGATAAACTCCAAAACTACTGAACGAATTTTCATTCGGTTTTCACCAGGAGATATAGTGATTCATGAGGAAGGTTCAGGTATATGATTTGTCAAGGTTTCTTTTTATAATCACGTCCGCTAGTTTATTATAAAAGTTAGTTGAACTATAATTAATATTATGAGTTTTGCTGTGTTGTATTATTCTTTAAAAGTATTAATTCAATTTAGGTTTATAGAGAAAATCTCAGTACCATCTACCGCATAAATCCGGCCGCTTTTCATCAGGCGGCCCGCATGCTTGTTTGATACCGACGTAGTATAAAAAAAAAATCCGTTCAGTAGTTTTTGAGTTTATTGCAAACAGACAGACAGACGTTGCGTTGGACTTTGTTTTATAATATTTAGTGATAGTAAAATGGTTTTCTATTACTATTTTCTCGTCCAAGGTCAATAAGTACTGTCAAATTCAATTTTTAAAATGCGTCATTTTTTTTCAGTTACAAACATTTCCCATTAATGTTAAATACAGTCAAAAACTTCAGTTGGCAACCATTCCATGACTATTCGGTTTACATATCTTTTGTCGATGCTTTTAACATAAAAAGTTCATTAATCATTGTTTTACTAGTCACTACAGCTCCATCATCGGGAACAATAAATCATAATTAATTCAGACTGCTTGATCTTGTTTCAAGAAATAAATGTCGTGATTATATTTTTGTTTTTATTTTGTCCATGCTTCAATTTACAAAAGTGGTTTCAATTTAGATGGTGGTAGAGCCACGCTGAAACTATTATTGATTTCAGCATGAATGGGTCGGCTCGCCCGGGGTAGTACCACCCTCTCATAGAAAACCGACGTGAAGTAACAGTGCTTGCATTGTTGCGTTTCGCTCGGTCAGTGAGAGCGCCGGAGACCCATCTCCCCTCCCCTCTCCTCTCTCCTCTCCCTTTCCCTCCGAAAGATGGCAACGCACTTGCGACTCCTCTGGGGTTGTTAGTGTCCATGGATGGTGGTGATCACTTAACAGCAGGTGACCCACATGTTCGTTTGCCACCTATGACATAAAAAAAAAAAAAGTTATCAAAGAGTACTGCACTGTATCAGTTTAGGTATATCTGTAACTAGTTTTTACCTGCAGCTTGGCTTACAATATTGTATATTTGACTTAACCTTTGAGAAAATTACTTTTTATCAGAATGATAGTTATCTTATGTCCTTCTTTATATCTCATATACATTACATGCAAAATTTCATGCTGACTGATTGAATAGTTGAGGCATGAAAGAATAACTAACAAACTCACATTCTTATTTATAATTAGTTGTACTCGCGGCTCCGCACGCAGGCCTCGCGAATCATAAAAGGCTAAGTTTCAGGAATTCCGTATCTTAACTCTGCCCACCCAATATATTCTTGATGGTGAAGCCATGTTTCAGGCTCACTAAGTCCAAAAACAGTTTTTTAGGTAATAGTGTTAGGTTAGGCGAGGGGGAGGAGAAGAGCGTGCCAAATGAGGTTTGTCATCAACAACATATTTGGAACCTTAACCCACCATATAACTACCTCAGTGCTCACTTACACTGTATAAGCAACTAATGAAACAATAACTTAAAATATTATTATAAAGATTTTTCATTTAAATTACATTTATTATACATTGCCATTATAATTAAGATTCTGTGACTATACAAAAAATAAAAGCTTGTCTGTTCTGCAAGAAATTGAATTATGGAACTCTTTACGTAATACGTTTATAATCTAAGATCCTATTAGGAAGTCCTCTATATTATTAAAGTTATTAATAATTTTAATTGTAAAGAATAAGCTGATAATTATTTCTCTTATTAAAAATAAAGAATGAGTTGAAATCTTAGTAAATGTATGCAGACAAAGACGCGGGTAACAGGTAGTCTAAAATAGAATAACCTCAATTACTTTTTATAAGGTTCTCTATCTACCAGTGAAAGTCTCGTGAAAATATACTTTGAATTGGTTTTGGTGATAGCACAGCGGGCGAAGCCACGGTTAACAGCTATATTAAATTAAAATAAAATAATTTACTTTTCATAAGATCCGCTATCTGCCAGTGAAAGTCCCGTGAAAATCGGTCAAACTGTTTTAGAGAAAGCATTGCGGGTGAAGCCTCTGTTAACAGCTAGTATAAACTAAAATTGCTTGAATTACTTTTTATAAGATCAGCTATCTGCTTGTGAAAATCTCGTGAAGATCGGTCAAACCGTTGTGGAGATAACATTGCAGGCGAAGCCATGGTTAACTGTTAGTATAAACTAAAATTGCTTGAATTACTTTTTATAAGATCAGCTATCTGCCAGTAAAAGTTATAAGAAGATCGATCAAACCGTTTTGGAGATAGCATTGCGGGCAAAGCCACGGTTAACTGCTAGTATAAACTAAAATTGCTTTAATTACTTTTTATAAGGTTAGCTATTTGCCAGTGAAAGTTTCGTGAAGATCAGTCGAACCGTTTTGAAGATAGTACTGCGGGTGAAGCCACGTTTAACAGCTAGTCTAAATTAAAATAAACTAAATTACTTGATATGATGTCCGCTATCTGTCGGTGAAAGTTTCGTGAAAATCGGTCCAATCGTTTTGGAGATAGCATTGCAGACGAAGCCGCGGTTAATACCTAGTCTAATTTAGAGTTGCCTAAGTAACTCGCTGTAATTTCAGTTATCTGCCAGTGAAATTCCTGTCAAAATCGGTCCAACCGTTTCGGAGATTACCCGGAACAAACAGACAGAAAGACAGACAGACAGACCGACAAAAATTTTAAAAATTCCTTTTTTTTATCAGAAACTTGTATACTTTCATACCCAATCAGTCAAAAAATTTTATTTTGATATTACATATAGACACTTCATTTTTATTATATGTATAGATAATATATAATAAGATATTAAGAGATGGCGCCACACTACAGTTAGCTCGCGCTTTCGTGTGGTCGCCTTCTTTTAATGACATGCGGCTGTCGATCGGAAATTATTAAATTATAGCCAGGAGCCCCAAATACTCAATTGTCTTCTTGAACATTCGTTGCCTGAGTCATTTTCTTTGTTATTAGGGTCGTGTTGGTCGAAAAGGTGTCAGTCGACAACATGTCCGTAAACAGGTATGAATAATGATTTGTAGGTGAGGTGGTAGAGCCACGCTGACCCTATTATTGGTATTAGCATGAATGGGTCGGCTCACCCGTGGTAGTACCAACTACCATCCTCTTATAGAAAACTGACGAGAAGTAACAGTGCTTGCATTGTTGCGTTTCGTTCGGTCAGTGAGGGCGCCGGAGGCCCCCCTCCCCTGCCCCTCTCCACTCCCCCTCCCTTCCTTCCCCCCAAACACAGGCTGGCAACGCACTTTCGACTGCCCTGGTGTTGTTCATGTCTATGGATGGATGGTGATCACATAACATCAGGGGACTTGGTTTGCCTGCTATAACATTAAAAATAAATAATACATTGAGTAATAAAGTTATATGAATGTATTAAGTCCATCTACTTTTCTCTCGTATTTAAGTTGCGTCGTCATTAAAAATACAAGAAAATTGGATAGAGTGAGCCGATTTTAATGAAACAGAGACTAAATGGTACTCAAAGATATGCCTTATGGTTTCCTTGAAGAGGTTTTATTATGAAAGCAGTATTTTAGAAGTGATGCGTGTTCAAACACACAGACATTTCTAAAAATGATTGAATTGATTTTATTACTTATTCCAAGACACCTTAGATTTACATTCTTATTATATATATAGATAATAGTCAGGATTATACGACAATTGGAAAATTGAAATACTAACAGAAATGTATACTCACCTACACTCATCTGAGCAATGTAAGCTGACGGCCTCCTTTGTTGCATTCAAGTGTGCAATGTTCGGTTGGTCAAGCAATGGTACTAACACGACAAGAACAATCAGAATTATTACTATTGATACAGGAATGCAAGAAGGCCGACACCATATGCTGCGTTTTTTTCTCCTATCAAAAAAGAAGGCATGATTAACATTTATAAAACTAAGATATTTTATAAATATATCTTCACATTCTAAGTATTTTATGTAAATTTGGGAACAGGTCCATTAAATATATTTTTGTTTAACATTATACTTATTAAGATCCCCTTAGGAATTTTTGGTGGGATCTTTGAATGTCATGTAGCAGATATTATATTTTATTCATAATCTAGTGTTATCTGGCTCTATATTCTGTAATATTGGTGGTGTTTATATAATATAGTTTAGTTATTGTGCACAAATGAAGTGGATGGGAAATAATACCACGAAGCATAGATTCTGATTTGCCACAAAAAATCCTTGGAAATTTCTAACAAGGAAGCCACCATCTTGTTAGTTTATTGAAATTATCGCACGACACTTGTAATCTTCTTCTTCTTACCCTTACCCCACATAAGTAGGGTCGGTACAACATGTTGCTCATGTTCTGGTATATGATTTGGCTTAATTTTTACGATCGGCCGCCTGCCTGACATCAACCCTCCTTGGGATTATTTTGTTGTACCACTGTATGTATGATTACGAATAGTTACGAAGTCTGATGGGCTCTTATAACCTTAAAATTGTTCGTTCCGGTTAAAAACGAAGTTCTTCCAGATTATGGTTTGCATGCTATATTGCCATTTTTTTTAGGATTCGTGGTTTCAGATTCTTCACAGTAATAATATAATATTAGATATAATAAACCATTATAAAAATACAATATATGAAAACTATAATAGAAAAATAGATGCAAATAAAATGACACTTGTAATATCACTACCTATTCGACAATGGCAGAAATAATCTACCAAAATAATGTTTGCTAAAAAAATTAAATAAAGAAAGATCCTCTAACATGTTATAACTTAAATATAGTAAGTATTGTGACTCTTTCTTAGTATTTGTATGTATTGACCAAAATATTTTACATACTTATCATTATAGCTGTTTCCATTCTCATCTCGCATCATGAAGATCTGTTCCCACTGTTCCAATTCTTCATCAGATGATGACGCGTTCCCCACACTCCCTGATTCTAGCACAGTCTAGAAATTAAAAAAATATAACAATTGTTTATCTATTTAGAAGTAATACATGGCAGGAGTATGATTAACTATAATTAATATTAGTTATTTCCCTCGTCGTATGTTACTTTGAATACGTAGCACTAATTGTAAAGCAAAATTAAAATTGCTGATCATACAAAAAAAAAGTTATTATCTACTAAATCTCTGTATAACTTTCATAATTGAAAATTAACAATAATATCATATTTCCCTTTGATTTAATGAATATTATATTATATTCAAATATTCATAAACATTTCCATAATATAACTAAATTCATAATTATTTTAAAGACAAACCTTGAAATTTTTATATAAATATTTCGAAAGATTTATTATTAAATAACCCATATTTAAACTAAATTGTTTATTTTTTAAATGTTGGATCAATTAATTATTTTATTGGAAATTAGAAACAAGAAATATGTGTCGTTCTAATTTTTGAATAACATTTATATATTTACAGTAATGTTTACTGTCATTTCAATCTGTCACTGACAGTAATGACATCTATATTTTTGTAATAAATTTCAAAACAAAGCGTAAACATAACAAATAAAATTAAAATACATGTAATATATAATTATGTACATTTCTACCTAAATGAAGTATTGCAATGTTAAATAAAGTACAATTATATTGAAATCTATACTATAACTAATTCAAAACAGTAGCCATAAATTATAAAAGTCAACCGTACTTACTAACCATTTATTAATTTTACGTCGCACGGTAAAAAAATATTTATAAGTATAATCGGAAGGAAAAATCCACAGAGCGAACTTTCTAAAACGCAAACACGAATACAACAAATAATAAACTGCATTTTTTTGTGTCCCGACGTTCCTTCACGAATCGTGCAGGCGCATTAGTAGCAAAATTATTACTGCAAAGCAGATGACGTCGACAAACACCGCATTGTTCATATGCATTTTAAATAGTACATTGATAAAACTTACAACAAGTCATGACAGTGCCTTTGAATACAATTATACCATAATAGTTAAAAGAGTACAATTAGAAATATATGATTTATTATAATTCTAATTTTATAAAGCGTAATCAATTACATAGGTATCTGTATTATATTACTTACTCTAAATTTAAAAAAAAATTAATAAGTATTAATTAAATATTAACCAGGAAAATATGTTTTCGTTACAAAGTAACTCATTAACATGTTAATACATACAAAACTTGAAATAATAATTATTAATGTAACACGTTCTTTACGTTATAATTTCTCACCTTTTCTACTAATTCTGATAGCACAACCCTTGCGTGCGAGTCCACTGTTACTTTGTCATTAGCAACTATATTCTCCACTAAATGCAGGTAGTAAAAATGAATAATAAGCATGCAGAGTAGATTTATTTCACGTTTGAAAATATATACAGCCCCGTTGTCGTGCGGACACGGTAACCCACAAAATTATACTGTGACAAAATATTTGAACGCTTATATTAACACAAAACTCGAACTATAACGGATATTAGTGTACCATTAAGGTTGACTTTCCGAAGTTATTTACTGGAAACTATAGAAAACTTTGCCAAACTTAAACGGCAACTCAATAAATTTAATATCTTATAGTGCTGTTTATTATACGTCGTTTTAATATGATTAAAAGCTTTTTAGAGTGGATAATAGATTGTTACATATCCTGCGTGACTAGATTTCATACAGCGCGGCAGTTTGTCGACATATAAATCCAATAACATTTAAAATATTTCTGTCAACGATTGGATTACGTTGTTCTGTTATTTTGCAACAGTTGTGAACTATTCTGCTGTTGTATATACTATATTGTATAGTAATTTAATTTATAACAAATGATTACTAGAAGAATAAAATAAATATATGGAACGTACATACTTTATGGTTATGTCATAAATAGAAACATCCAACAATGTAGTTCGTATCCTGAATTTGAATGTGAACAACGTGAAATGCCTTTTCTAGCGCATCGTTTGATACTTGCATTATACTTGCTTGTATTACATTTTAAAAAAATAACCTAAGTTTATGTATAACAAATATAAACTATATAGTATAGTACTTGACCACATTAACACAGAAAAAAGTCTATTTTTGTACCATGTACTTAACGGACTATCTGTTACCAGCTACAAAAATGTATTGAATGTATTGGTAAATCTCGGTTTAATCGTTTAAACTAATCGTTTCTTTTTTTTTAACGTAAAGGATAAATTTAGAAGTGTTGAGAATATTATTATATCAGGTTTTATTATTATATTATTATTAGAATAATATCAGGTGTTGAGATTATAATTAAAAATCAATAGTAAACGGTGGGAAACAAAGTCAATGTCGGAACTAATTGTTTCTTTTTATTTTTAACGCAAAGGGCAATTTAAGACGTGTTATATCAGGTGTTGAGATTATAATTAAAAATCAATAGTAAACGGTGGGAAACAAAGTCCCAATAACAGTCACCATCTGTCATACCAATCTCGAAACTCTATGGTAAAACCGACGCGCCGAAAACAGTCAGTATGATCGATTTATATTGACCACGATTTAATCTGACAGTATCATAGAGTAACAAACCGCGTTGTAAGTGTAAGCGGTTTCATAATTCTATGGACAGTATCATCACACGTATGAAGAATTGATTATGATGTATATACAACAATCAGTACCACAAATGTTTTTGTTAGATTTAAGAAATACGTAATAGTACTTAATTTTTTATAGTTAGTAGTAAGTGATAAACACACTTTAAAAAATTAGACGGTCATTAACCGTCAAGTTTTAAGTTTACAAACTTGATAAATGTCACAAAAATCAGCGGTTGGACTACCACCGAGACTAACATTTTTTTTTAAGTTAACCGATATAAAAATACAGGATGTATATCTTTAATGGCAGTGCTTAAAATACTGTAGTTTAGTTTCAAACAAAAAATATATAATCACTTGTCTAACCTGTTTATTTAAGTTTATGTTTCACTACTCTATATTGCGATTGGATCCACAATGCTCATTCAGGATCCTAGAAATCCCACCACTACAATAAGTTTGGGATCATAGATTTTTACAAGGGTGAGACAAAGAGTGTTTTATTTAACTAGAACAGTATGGAGAAATCCGAAACAATAGGATATAGAGGAAAATTGTCTTAAAAACCATTATATCTATGTTTGAGAAATAATTTTTTTGGTCAAGCGTTAAAAATTATTTTTTTCTAATACACATGGATTCGGTTTCATACAAGGATTATTTAATTGTAAAGAAGAGTAAAAAACACGGTAGCAGAAGTTAGGCAAATTTCATAAAATATTCTTTCGCACAATTTTGTTAGTAACGTGTTAACAAGTTTTCAACAAATATATAAAATAGTGTTTATTGTGGGTTGAGGACAAAATGGTTATATCGGGAGTTATAAAATCGTTAACATGGTAAAAAAATCCATTGCCGTAATATCAAATAAAGGTAGAGGCCATTCTATGGGATCATATGTATGTTCCCATTTTTTTTTTTTTTTATTTACGTGGGGAAATCCCTTATGGATACGCCACCCTCTCGGGGGAGAGGATGGGTTATGTCCGACTCGCACAGACTAAAACCCCACGGTGTACCGTCCGACCGTATTGTTGGGGCGGCAAGGGATCGAACTAAGCTATTCCCCTTAGATAGCCGCCCCAGCAGTCCGCCCGGCGGTAGGTGGCCGCCGGGCTCCATCCTAATAGGGAGACAGACTGGGTACACACCAGCTGCCTCTCCTCGCCGACCGGACCCGTGCAATGAGGAGATGGGCCCCCCGGCCCACCCCCTCAGGTCCGGCTATGGTGGTGGGAGGAGAAGGGCAAATCGCCGCCTCCTCCCTCCGGTCCTCCGTTGGCGGAGACGGCCACTCAGAGGGTCATCTTCGCGGACCCTCTCCGCCGCCTCCTTCTGCGAGATGACGTCCTCGCAGAAGGTGGCCATCGCAATCCATGCCTCTTCGCTGCCGAGCATGGCCGAAACCACACTCGGCAGCGACAAATCCAGCCCTACCGCCGCAGTCAGAATGCGGCGCTGTCCCTCCCACGCAGTACACTCAGACAGGGTGTGCTGCGCGGTATCCTCCGCAGCGCCGCATTCATGGCATGCGGCGGTTGGCTCCCTACGAGCGATCTGATGCAAGTACCACCCGAAGCAACCATGCCCGGTGAGTACCTGCACCAGTCTGAACGACAGGGAGCCCCAACGTCTCCCTATCCAATCCGGCAGGACCGGGCGGACGGCGTCAATAGTGTAACGTCCATACCGCTCGTCCGCCAGGTCCCGCCTCCATCGTTCCTTCGCCTCCTCCCGGCCCTCCCTTCTCTTGGCCATGTATGTACCCATCCAACAACGCGGTATATGCGTATCTAAAAACCGTTTACTCGCTGAAGAGACAAACTACCTTATTTGTTATATTACTATTTAAATTACTCAAGGAATTATTGTCATATATCTTACGGACATATTCAAAATTCCATGTTATCTTTCACTATTCAAGATTCTTTAGTGAATCCTAAATGAGAAACATTTTATTTTCAAAAATAAAACAAAAGAAAAACTGACTTGATTATGCGTCTATAACATTTTAAATAGATTATTGAGTAATCAAAAAGTTTATTTTTAACGTTATAGACAGGCACGTATCCAAAATATTGGTTCGGGAGGAGGGGGTTGGGACAATCATTGAAACAACCATGTGAACTTTGTAAAAAAAAATACTGTAATCACTTATGATCCCGTTTATTTTATGTAACATCAGTTTTTTGGGGGAAGGGGGGTATAAATTCCAACTATCCCCCGTCTGTATGCGTGTCTGGTTATAGACACTTTTATCAGAGAAATTGCATTTGTCCGCCCAAATTATCAGATTTGGAAATGAACAATTTACTTAATAATCCTTATACCAACCTTATAATGACACGGTGCTAAGTACCTGCTTTTATACCAAGAAGTAATCCTTGTAGAATTTGGCTTTCTATGTAGCACTTGTTTTTATTATCCCTATAGTAGATTTATGGACACCTATATTTTAACCGAGCACTTATGCTTTTCGGTATACTTAAAATAATCGTAATACAGTGATAGTTATAAATTTACTTAAGAATGTTTTTGACTTCTTTTGTTTAGGTTCAAAACAATCATTTTGTCTTATCTTTCCAATAATCTATCAAATATCTTCCGATCAGGTTGCTCGCGGTCTGCGATGTGTTTTCTATACTAGATTAGTGCATTATTTGGAAGTCGTTAATAAAAAAATACGTTTCAATTAATATAAACATATAATGCGATAATGAATAACTGTTATAAACCAATAATAACAAATGAAAGACATTTATTAGAGCGGCGTTCGCTCCAAATTTGAAATTTTGTTTTTAAATTTAGTTTTATGAAGTCACGACTAAGCATGGAGTTCGTGTTATAAATCTTTCTGCAAACATATTTGTGTACCGTAAAGAAATGTTCCATATTTCAACTTCGTGTAGACTTTATGTATAGACAAAAATTAATTTATGGAATATGTATTTTCAAAA
>MU160382.1:76936-87394 GCA_015888305.1 Antheraea pernyi | reverse complement strand
CGTGGCTCTACCACCATCAAAAATTATTGTTCTTAAGTCTATAAATTAAATGATATTAATGAGAATGCCAATAATAACCCTCGATATTATAATTGGATTATTATGGTAGAAAGAACATAAAATGGTAAGAATAACGTTATAAAATTTATATAATTAACACACCTTTCGTAAGCTTCAAGTAGAATGATATTGGTAATGCCACGTTGAGATAGTCTAGCGGCTGCTGACAGTCCAGCTATACCAGCACCAATTATAACCACACGAGGTTCGGGAAAACATTTATTAGAGTTACACGATTCCACTGCACATGTGCCTCTGTCCTCTAAGTCGGGTCCGCAATCGAATATTACTGGAGAATTGCTCGATAACCTAAGGAAATTAAATATAGAGGTAAGCGGTAAGGTCTTGATATCTTATTTGTCATGAATTTTATTCATACTTAGAAGAGTGTGTACAAGACTCTACGAGATGAGAGCATCTTGACGACTTATTTGCTTTTGTCAGAGATGAAGTTATAGAATTCGAGATGTTATTTGTAGCTTTATCAGTAATCATAATAATTTTCAATTTTGAAATAATACGAATGTTATTTGTTAGGCTTTCACGCCTTAATTACTCAACCAATCGTCATAGAATTACATACAGTGTGTATGTACGTATATTTCAATAAAAAAATACTATTCCCGAGGGGTAGGTAAAATCTATCTTAACGCGAACGAAGTCGCAGGAAAAATTAATGGCCACCATTTTATACAGATTGTTTTTGTAATTACTTAAAATATACGGTAAAGGGGTACCTATAATGAAACTACTAATGGAAAATCAGTTTAAAACCCTCCATTTGACAAAAGAAGTAGAGATTTTTCAAAGGTCCGACTAAGCATCAATGTCACATGCACTTTTGCTACAAAGTGCTAATGCCCGGACTAGTGCGGTCCGATCCAAAGAGTGGGGACTGGCAACACTCAATATCATAGTAGGCGTTGTGACTCACTACTCAGGAGTACCTATGTTGGTCGATTTAGTTAGATAACGATATTTCAGAGGTTAGTTGTAGTATAGGTCACAGTAACCACTCACAATCATTTGAACTCCATACCTGTTTGTTACATAATGATAAATAGATAAAAGATTTATCCTGAAATTCTACTACCAATGCTTTTTACGTTGTTATAACTACGTGCTCTAGAGAAATTGTATTTATGGATATTTTTCCAACTCACTTTAGTGCCCACGACAATATAAAATTTTAAACATAATATTTCGAATAATCAACTGAAATTTTCACAACTCAACTACGCAAGTGATTAAAATTAAATTTTGCATACATGTTATCGGGAGTGCAGAAAAGGTCATAGGCAAAGGTCAAAGGCACTTTTCATTCAGACAAAAGTATTTGTCCCAGGGGATAGGTCAGATATACATTAACGCTAGCAAAGCCGTGGGCAAAAGCTTCTAAACTTTATAAAATATGCACTAGGACAAAAAAACTGGTATTCAAAAAGCAATGCCAATTTTCATCAGTAATATTTCACAATAATAACGACAGACTCATGTTGAATACTATATAAAATGTCATATACATTTGGCACGACATACCATTTCTTCTGTGTCCTCTGCCATTTTCTTATGAAAGTCCTCACGGGTTTAAAATAATCTATCATGTGTAACGACACGTTTAATTTTGTACACTGGAATTTTTTATCTGAATATATCTAGTAGAAATACTGTCCAAATATGAAAATGTCAATTTTCTGAAGTCATTATTTTCTTCTATACTGGCTGCTAAAGTTTATATAAAAAGGTAAACTATGTTAAAATATTGTTCACATATTTATTTCAGAACAACAAGATTGTAGTTACCTGGACTAGATAAATGAATAGACAATTTAGCATAATTATACTAAAGCCTATTCCATTTTCCAAAGCTAAGAGCGATATTATTTCAATGATAGATATGATAGATAGTAATATAGTAACTACATTACTGATGCAATTGTAGCTTTATTAAGGGCCTTTAAAAGGCGATTAATTCCACAAGTGACTAAATACAGAGTCACACACCCCGACACAGAAAAGGGAACAATATGAAATGAAAATTAGAAGCCAAATCTCTATCATCTGTAATTAGGAGTTCAACTTGAAACTCACTGCATACTACTTTAGCTGATGCAGTTTTACACGTATTTACTCCAAATATTTTTACTGTTACACTGCGATTTTACATGAGTGTTTCATATAGTAGTATAAATATAGTATAAATGTAGTTAAAGGACGTCATTTTAATCAAAAATGGCGGCAGAACATTATTAGTACACATTTGCCTTATTCACAAATGAAAAATCTGGCCTCGGGCTCGTATCGTTGAAATTTGATTTATTTTTTAAATTCAAATCCATATTAGTACTACCAATGCCTACCTAATATTTCGTCAGAACACTTCTATTTGTTTTCGTGCTTTTTTATCCTATTGTGCAAAATGTCGAGTAGTTTGATTGCCGGGATATCGATTCAACATCCGCAGGTTCCACATCCAATGTATACGGAATTCGTATACGTCTACAAATTTGATTTAACAACATAATTACCTGATGGTAAAGGAAATCATCGTAAGGAAACTATGTATTTCTCAGTGTTTACAATCGTGGCATGGATTGTCATGGTTCTTAAGCCCGTATCTGCTATCGATTTGAAATGCAATAGTAAGACTGTTAATGGCTAACATCATTAAATATTAGTAAGATTTACAGTCTTACTAATGTTATGTGGTCTCTTTGGCTTATAAATTTCTATCAACTAGCTACTCACAGCTTGGCACAGGTATATTAATGAAGAAAATGAGAACAATAACCAGTACAACCATATAATGAAATAAGATGGCAACTGAACAACTTCATCTGTCAATTCTGACAATATTTTTGAAGGTTTCCCTAATGTCTTCTGTTGGTGATTGAGTCACTTTATATGAGGATTTTCTAATCTAAATGTTTTCATTACCGTACGATTTCTTAAATATTTTTTTAGCTACAAACCTTGTCCTGATAAAGACACACGCAAGAAAAAAGAATTAGCCAAATTGTTGTTGTTAGTGTCCATGAACGGTGGTGATCACTTAACAGTAGGACCCGCCTGTTCGTTTGCCACAAAAAAAAGGTGCAGCCGTTCTGAAGTGATGCGCTTCCATTATATTATATTCGACAATTGATTTCTCTTTCGATAGACCATATGTAAAATATCCTATTCCTAACTTAGGCTGAGTAGCCTAATTCAACCTAAGTAGTAGTCTCAACCTAATTCTCATTACTCTTGAGAATTAGGTTGAGACGACTAGTCTACCAGTTCTTGATATCAACCATACCATTGCAATCGAAAGCACAGTAAAGCGAACATTATTACTCTGAGCTACAAATATATGTGGTAGTGGCGTTCCCACATTCGAATCTTACCCCTTTTTCTACATTTATAACCAATTTCAGAAAGGAGGAAGTTCTCAATTCGGTTGTGTTTTTTTAATGTTTGTTGCCTTAGAACATCGTTATTTATTGGAGTTTTTTTATTACCTGCACGTGGTGCACTCTGCTGAATAACGAACGAGGCAATGGCGAAAATTGGGTGGTAGGGTTTTACAGCCTGACTGGGTCGCAACCACCATGTATACGGCGAAAAAGCCCATCATAGTGATACGCTTCTGCGGTGCGGGTCGCGTTTCGGGATCAGCCTGTGCATATCCAGCTTTTTGCAGGCCAGCATGACAGCGGTGACCAGCGATGGATAGTGTGTCACTCGGTGATCGCCCTTGTTTTTGTACTGTACTGTGCTTACCATCAGTCATGGTGCAGTCATTTTGCCGAAATACTTTGAGGGTGTCCCATTTTGACTTCATTAGCTTTGGGCCTTTTGATTCCGAAGATACACTAGAGAATTAGTCAATATCCGACAGAAAATGTATAGTTATTGAGATATTGGTAGGATCCAACAGGTACCTAACTATATATTTACTATATATATATTTTTATTAGGTTTATTTTGTTTAAAAAAAAATCTATTACTCAATTGTCATGTGATATCAGACGAGTTTAAGGTTAAAATATAATTTAATGTTTTTATGAAGTTGGTAAGAAACAGCAGCAGTTAGTTGTGTTGCAAACGTATTGTAAAATAAACTCTCCAAAACCTTATTTACTTACTGGAGTAGGAACGGAACGGTAACGTTGTGGCTCCGCGTCGTTCGATTTTTGTTTTGTTTGTTTTGCTCTAATTACTCGCCCGTTAGTCTGCTTCAAACTGTTTTTTATTCCTATGGGTTGTGTCCTACTGAATCGTTGGAACAATGCTATACAGAATAGAATTTTTTAATGCCACGTGGAGAGAAAGTACTCTAAATAATAGAGATAGCAAATTTTACTCCAAAGAAACATTTCTTTATTTTTGAAAAGAAATAAAGCTGCATTCAAAGATTTTCGAAAATTGTCTTGTTTCACCCGGGAATCGAACCGACTAAAAGCTGTATAGATTACACCCTGTAATTTTATTGCATCGATCATTAGGGTCAATCGCAAGGATGAAATCTCTCTTACATACTTGTTAAATTTAATGAAAGGAAAACTATGAAATATTCAATTATTTACAAAAAATGATAAACTAACTAATTATTTGCTCGAAATGGGCTCCATTTTCCCATAATGCAGTTTTATTTCTCTTCAAAAATAAAGAAATCTATCTTCGGAGTAAAATTTGCTGTCTCTATTATTTAGAGTACCTTCCCAGGTGGCATTAAAAAAATCCACCTGTATATTATTAATGTTACGGACGTAAGAGTTACAGGAAAAAGAAGATAATATGGTAAATTAATGTATGAGAATTCTTTTAAGCTTAATATTCTTACGTAAGCCAGAAACGTTTATTTACTATTATTTTTTTCCTAAAACATTATTCTCTATCTTGATATTATTATCTATTTTAGTTTTTGAACTGTATAAGAACTAATTACCAAAACCTGTATATAAGATTATTTTAACTAGTTTAGAGGTCGAAATGGAAAATAGAATTGAAAAAAATCTAGTTTCAATTATTGTAACATATGTTTGAAATGCTAGTATGTAAACTTATTTCGCTGATGTTATGATATTTATTCTCATTTTAGTACTAAAAATTTAACTCATCTGATACCCATCTTTTTAAATAGATGTTTTTAAGAATACACTGTAGAAAAGGAAAAAAACTACAGTGTCTATTTTAATCAACAAAACATTGTAGAATATAACTTTGTGTAGTATGTGTAGTTTTTTTCCGAACTGACTACGCTATTGGCCTAGCAAGGTCTTAACAGCTTCACCAGACTACTAAGGCGAGCGCTTAAGGCACACAGCCGATTTTATTTGGGCAACAAGCTCAAGGGTGCACGGCACACCTCGGCTCGGGCTGTTGCCTGATACATGCACTTAGTGTAACATGACATATCACCTCTATGGATACTGAACGGGGTGCTAATTTTTTAATGTACTTACATAGATACGTTTATATATTTATATAATCGTATGGCTAAATGAGACTTTTATTATAATTAAATATTTAATTCTTTCGGTCAAGGCATGGTCGATAAAACTTATCAGGTCGTCGATAGAACCGTTGAGTATTCTCAGTGGGTATTTATCTATGATTTGTTGAATTACGTTTTCGCTCTGCAGTCACGACGTGGTGAGTCGACCTTTCTACAGCGATATTTAAACTCAGCACATCACCCATGTCCAGTACACAAACTGATGAGTTTGCAACACTCACTCTTTGGGAGTTAACTTTCTAATTTATCGTATAGGACGATGTACCATTTTGCCTCTCTCAACTAAGACACTTGCTAAGTTTTCCGCCACTCTCTTCCTATGCTGAATTCCATATTGGCTAATTCCGCAGTAATTTTTGGGCGTCTAGATAGTCTATGGTGTGAAGGATTAAAAAACTCTCCATACACTGGGCGACTAATTTTCATGTATGCTTTAATGAGTTCTCTTTCCATTTTAAACCAGTCGATACAATGCGACAAAGTAACGGTAGCCATACCGTGGGAGCAGATGTTAACGTTCCGGATATAGTTCACATAGACTTATTGAACATGAATACATAAATGAGTAATTAATATATAAGTACTTATTATAGACTCCTAATTGACGCCTCGATTAAAGTGTAAACTATATTTTACTGCACACGACTTCTCATGTGTTCATGGATTTTTTTACAAATTACACAGGAACTTTGTAGGTGGTAGGTAGAGCCACGCTGAAGTTATTACTGGTTTCAGCATGAATGGGTCGGCTCGCCCTGGTTAGTACCACCTTCTAACAGAAAACCGAGGTGAAGTAATAGTTCTTTGCATTATTGCGTTGCGTTAGATCACAGTGAGAGCGCCGGAGGCCAACTTCTCCCTTCTCCCTCCTCTCGTCGCTCTTTTCCACCTCCCCAACACAAGCTGGCAACGCTCTTGCGACTCCCCTGGTGTTGCTAGTGTCTATGGACGGCGGTGATTACTTAACATCAGGTCACCAGCCTGTTCGTTTGCCTCCTATGATATAAAAAAAGAACAGCCCTTCTTTCTTAGAGGAAGAAAGTTATCTTGTGACCTCTTTTTGTACGGTTGATAATGAATCATTTCATGATGAACGGTTGAGTAGTTAATGCGTAAAATGGAAACATACTCATAATCGCATTTATAATATCATATACTTGGTCCTACTTCGCTCCTGTTAATGTAGATTTGCACGTATCCCGTGGGAACAGTACATTTTTTGTGAAGAAATGACACCCGTACATCCGTTTCTCCGTAAGTATTGTATTTATAAGTAACTTTTGCTGCATGTATATATTTTTAATACTATCTTTATCATTGTTATATATTTGTGTATTTATATGTGTATGTTCTACTTCTTCTATATTATATTAAGAATTTTTATATAAGAAAATACCTTACGATATTACGTTTGCCAGTATACAAACTCAAAAGTACAATAAAGTAATCAGTTATTCAGAACGTATATATGGAAATTTATTTTGATAGTTTGTTGAATAGTTAAGGCGTCAAAGTAAACAAACAAACTCACATTCGTATTTGTAATATTAGTTAGGATTTCGATGTGGAGTTAAACAATTACTTATCCCGTTTGAGCAGAATGTTCCAACTATGCAATTAGGAGGGATAACTAGCTTTTTAAAATTCATTTAATTAAAAAATGGTCATATGATAAATTATTGATATTTTATTATGCTTATATAGTTACAACATTAACAAACAAACATACGAAACAATTTGTCATGTTATCTAGATCACTCACATCGTAACCTCATCGATCACGGACAATTGACTATAATACACATAACAGTCTTAAAAATAAATATTCAACAAATGTTATTTCAAACATTTGCTCCAAAATCGATCGAGCGTGTGGTAGAAATGTCTGCTGACTCCAATAAGAGAGTGGTTTTCATCTGCGTAACTCTGTAACAAATAATGTCATTAAATTTGTATCTGTTAAATAACAAATTTCTAAAGAAATGTTTGTTTTTTTATGTCATATCTGGCAAACGAACTTGTGGGTCATATTAAGTGATCACCACCGTCCATAGACACTAACAACACCGGAGGAGTCGAAAGTGCGTTGCCAGCCTGTGTTTGGGGGAAAGGGAGTGAAGGGGGAAAGGAGGTGGTCCTCCGACGCTCTGGCTGACCGAACGAAACGCAACAATACAAGCACTGTTACATCACGTCGGTTTTCTGTGAAAGGGTGGTAGTACCCCAGACGAGCCGACTCATTCATGCTGAAACCAATAATAGCATCAGCGTGGCTCTAGCACTCTTAAAAAGTTTGTTTATTAATGTAGGTATATAGTCCACATGTGAGATTATAAAATTTTCAGCAAGTAGAGAGCGTATGCTAAGTGTCATTAAAATAAATTCCACCAAAGTGCGGCGGTAAATCAAATTATTTAAAGGAATTATAAGAATACCATGGTTTCCAATATTGTAGTGGGCGCTACTTTGCACTTCCACCTGGAATTGATTGACCACTACTTACTTACTTAGACGTAGTAGTAGTGGCCAATCAATTTCAAGTGGAAGTGCAAAGTAGCGTCCACTATAATATATAATAGATTTCCATAATGTAAATCCCTCTTCAATCAAATGGTTTCCAATGGATTACGAACAAAAATTTGGCAGAAATTAGTGTGAACGTCCTAATAGACAACGTTTATGGCATAAAAAAATTATACCAGAAGGCAGTAGACACGCAAATAACCCATCTTATGTCATATGATTACCGTCACTTATAGAGAACTACAACAGTAGTGATTACTGTTGTGTTGGCGAACTCGAAGGACGTGTTTCGATCCCTGTCATAATTTTGGCGCAAAAACGTACCGGGTAACCCATTTCATAACGCTAGCGCGATTACCAGTTACGATTACCTTACGTTTGTCGCTATTTTGCTCGGCTTTAGGGTATGTGGATGAGTCACCGGCCAGCGGCAGGAGGTTTTTTTTATGTCATAGCTGGCAAACGAACAGGTGGGTCACCTTATGTTAAGTGATCACCACCGTCCATGGACACTAACAACACCAGATGAGTCGCAAGTGCGTTGCCACCCTTTGGGGGGAAGGGTTAGGGGAGGGAGTGGGAGAGGAGAGGGGAGGTGGGCCTCCGGCGCTCTCACTGATCGAACAAAACGCAACAATGCAAGCACTGTTACTTCACGTCGGTTTTCTATGAGAGGGTGGTACTACCCCGGGCGAGCCGACCCATTCATGCTAAAACCAGTAACAGTTTCAGCGTGGCTCTACAAATGGTACTCTCACAAATGGAATGGAAATGCAATGAGGGTACCATATCAAAAAGTTCTTCAGAGCACTTTCCATCGTACCTCCGATAAAGCACACGAAGAGACCATGTCTCTGTAAAATTCTAATGGCTCTAGACCGTATATTATTTTTTGTTTGACAATAGTATATCAATATTTGCATTACATTATAGACTTTGATGTACAAACCATTTGTTCAAAATCGATGTCTTTATGTTGCAGTTTTTTCGCAAGTTGCATACTATGTTGGAAGTGTACATTATCGTCCGCGGTTCCATGGACAAGCAAGTATTCTCGTCCGCGTAAATTCTCAGCTAAATTCATTAAATCTGAACGCTGGTATCCAATAGGATTATCCTGTGGTGTGTCCATGTAACGTTCCGTATATATCGAATCTGTAAAATATAAGACATTTATTTTTACTAACTATACCTGCAACTACGTCCATGTGGATTTTCATGTATGAATAACAATGATTGAAAAAAGCGCTAATACATTTTTTTCTTTGTAATGTCTCGGCATCCTTAATAAAACATCTAAAATAATACCTATAGCGCCATCTATGAATGGTCGTTAAAAGTACATACAAATGTTTTTATTTCTATATAACATTACGTGGAAAGAAAACAATTAGCCTTAAGTTTATTTCATTTGAATTATTTTCATGTATAATTCATTACGTAATGATGTATACATTTCTTGGTTTTAGACACGTATACATGTACATATTTTTATTCGAAAACGCCCTTGCTTTAAGAACACCATCTTTTAAGAGTCTGGTCAGGGTTTCTATAATACAGAATAAGAATTTTTGTGTTAGTAAAAATTATAATATAAGTAGACCTTATTCCATAGCATTCCCACGAGTAACAAAATATGTATTACATTTGAAAACTATAGACGATAAGCTATTAGGTTATAGAAAACATACCGTAGTAAAGCCAGGAGGTAACTGGTGCCACCGCAGCTCCACACGCGATGGTGTTTTGATCATCCTTCATCAACATCATAGTCGATACGAAACCACCGTAACTCCATCCCCAAACACCGATACGATCGGGATCGATAAATGAGTAAAGGTTCACTAAACTCCTATAATAGGAATTTCGATTTAGACTTACTATTAGCAGTCGCTAACAAAAATGTTTCAGAATACAATGAAAGCCATTGATGAAAATGATCACTCATGCATTAAAATGGATTAATGAAAAATGAGGACATAAGAGAGACAAAGAGGAAAGATATTGAAATATAATCATAAATAACTTACCTAATGGTAGTCAGTGTGTCGCTAACCTCAACGGTTCCCAAAGCAGTATTTACTGCATGCATTGCTTCAATCCCCATCACTCCGGAACCTCTTACATCTATTGATGCAACAATGATACTCCTGTTCACCGCCAAATACGTATTGTAATATTCTGTTGATACAATTTCTAAGTTTAAAATAGCGTATTTAGGATACTCGGTTTTTTATAGTTTGTTTTATACTTTTTTTATATCATAGGAGGCAAACGAATAGGCAGGTCACCTGATGCTAAGTGATCACCACCGTCCATAGACACTTGCAACATCAGGAGAGTCGCAAGTGCGTTGCCAGCCTGTGTTTAGGGTG
>MU160382.1:18954-76922 GCA_015888305.1 Antheraea pernyi | reverse complement strand
GAAAGGGAAGTGGACCTTCGGCACTCTCACTGACCGACCGAAATGCAACAATACAAGCACTGTTACTTTACGTCGGTATTCTATGAGGGTGGTACTACCCTGGGTGAGCTGACCCATTCATGCTAGGTAGGTACCCATTCGGTAGGTGGTAGAGTCACGCTGAAGCTATTATTGGTTTCAGCATAAATGTGTTAGCTCGCCCGGGGTAGTATAATCATCTCTCATAGAAAACCGACGTGAAGTAACAGTACTTTCATTGTTGCGTTTCGTTCGGTCAGTGATAGCGCCTGAGGCCCACCTACACTCCCCTCCCTTCACCCCCTCCCGCCCAAACACAGGCTGGCAATGCATTTGCGACTCACCTGGCGTTGTTAGTGTCTATAGATGGTGGTGATAACATCAGGTGTGCCTTTCCGTGTGCCAGCAATGACATTAAAAAAAACAGTAATGGCTTCAGCGCAGCTTTAGCACCTACTAAAAATTAATAGATACATTCTACTTATAGATACAATGACAAGTTTGACAGATTTTGGAACAATCTTTATATGATAAGGCCTTTCTCACTAATGCAAGATCACCCTTGCCCCTAGTTACGCTTAGTTAAAAGAAAGAAGAAATATTTAGAAGCGTATATAAAATACCTGATCACCCTTGCCCCTAGTTACGCTTAGTTAGGCTTAATATTAATAAATGTTATCTCAAAAACAGTAAGTTGGATACTGATTATAAATTATAAGCCATATTCATTAAAAGAAAGAAGAAATATTTAGAAGTGTATATAAAATACCTAAGTCGTAGTTATCCCTGACCCTCGTCGAACCAGGACCGGCGTAAACCCTCACGATCATAGCATACTGTTCTCCTGATTTAATTCCTGGTGGAAGTGTTAACTTAACATTCGCCGTGATATCGTCTCCAATATTTAAAACATTGAAAAGAGTCATCGGTAATTTGTATTGTCTCAGTGTGTCGCTCAGTCTTCTGTTATCTTTTATTAACTTAAAGTTGTCTTTCTGTAAAAGTTCTATATATTAATATGTATTTAATGAAATGTTATAATCGCTATATCGTGGTAATTTCAGACACTTACGAATATGAAAGAGGTTCCCACCCACTTTTTTGGGCATAAGAAAATGACAAGGGTTTAATCGACACCAAATAATAAGTAACAGAACGATGTACGAAAAATTCCGTATCGAGTGGTCACAGTCCCATAACGAAATATTAAGTATTTTTGACGTGTTTAAGCCTCAAGAGAACTTTATTTTTATTATATATAAACACTAGCGGACCCTACCGTGGTCCTGCCTTGATAATTAAAAAAATCTAATATTCAACCGCAGCGCCACCTACCGGGTCAAATTGTTCAACCATTCTCAGATCCACTCGAACACGAACAAAATTTCATCAAAATCGGTCCAGCCGTTTAGGAGCAGTTCAGTGATATACAAACGAACAGAAGAAATGTATATATATATATATATATAATAATGTATGCATGTACATAGAGTAATAAAATATTGTACATATATATGTCGTGGTGGGCGAACGGTTTGACTGTCGGAATAACACTTTTTTTGAATTATTCGGAATTCGCGTTCATTTACTCATTTAAATTGGTACTACAAACGGCTGACTGTGAAGGAATATATAGTGAGGAAACCTAAACCTAAGAAATGTTCTTGTAGTACCACAATATGTGAAAAAATGTAAAACTGTACATTTCTCGGAGATTGAAATCGCCAGTTCGTCATGAGCTTCGTTATACCCATACCGTCCTTCGGGAAGAGCTCTATGGTCCTGCAGTGATTCTCTTACAAGCTGATGATGATGATATATATAAAAAATATTTATTATACCAATCATTAAAAACAAAATGAAGTCGATATTGTTAATAATTATTCAAACCACCAAGCATATCAAGACATGAAAACTGTAACGGTTTTTGTACTAGTAAAGAGATCTTATAGTTTTACCTGAGTACTATACAAAAATATTTTCGGCGGTATATTACAAGCACTGCACGTAATAACTGCATATTTAGCACCTGGCGAGAACTTCGCGCTCGCATGCCTACAGGAAGGTTCCTTACATGTGACACATCTGACAACGCCACTAGAAGTGGCCCAAATTTGCCTCAACCACGGTAAATGGCCAGGAGCAACCACGTAATACACGGTATCCGTCTCTTGATTCCAGCCTAAAATTTTCGTAACCGTCGAATTACCAGGGCTCAAATCTTCAGTGGTGTAGGTTCCGAAATCAAATCTAGCTGCGTGAGCAAATCGTTGTTCTTCGTGATATAAAGGTTGAATCTCCACCATTTTCGTTCCTGTGCTATCGAAGAACGGATCGTGGACATCGATCCATCCATTTGGTTCGGTGTGTTCTTTAAGTATGCTACATTTATCCCGTTTTAAATCGCAGTTCACTAGTACACTGACGCTTTGTCGTCTATTTAGCCACAAGACAACTAGATTGTCATCTGAAGCCCAATTAACTCGTCCTAGTATATGGTCTATACCAACTACGTCAACCGGTGCAGGTATGTTCCATGGTTCGGTACGAGTTACGTCCAGTTTGAAAACACGTAGGCCTACGTCGGGATTCGTGCGACCGGCCTGTGAAGAAAGAATATACAAATTAACTAAACAAATAAGTATTTTGTAAACTTCTTACTCCTATCCCACCTGAATAGGGTCGGTACTACATGTTTTCTTCCTTGATGTTGTGAACTGAGATTCGGTATAGTTTTTAACGACGGTCCGCCTACCTGACATCCTCCTGGGGATTTCAACTTGCCTTTACATCTAAATAGTCATTATCATCGCCTTTATCGCCTTCCACTACTATTGAGCCGAGAACTTTTTCTTTAGTATGATGAGCGTAAGTGTTGGTTCAGTGCCTGGGTATTAGATATTTATGTACGCACGGTTTATCAGCTATTTAGCTCCAATAATACGAGCTATACGTAGTCCTACATATGCCTTGTGTAAAATGATTTGTTTTTATTATTATTGATTTAATAACAACTAAATTTTGCAATTAAATGAGTATGATAATTCATAAAACGCAAATGCAGATTAATCTGGGTTTCATTAACCTAAAAAGAATACTAACCTTAGGATATTTAAACTCTACCATCTCGGGGTACTGGTAGCTAAAGTCAGATGACTTGCCATAGTAAGGAAATACTGCTGATTCCACGTCAGTATCATTGAAGGTCGCCACTGCGAGGTAAGTGCCGTTGGGTGAAAACCACAAAGCTTCGGCAGAATTGAACACTTCCTCTGAAAGTATTCATAAAATATATAATTACTCTCATTACTCTCGTAAACTGAAGTATTATACTACATCACAAAGATTATTTACATTAGCAGTTTCTAGAAACTGTTGGCAGTCTTTTAATTAAAAAAACATATGATGGACTGCACAAGCTCAGTACAAAATAACCATATTACATGTGCGCAGGTTACTGCACTACGCGTCACTAGTCTGGCGCAAGCGCAATACGCCGCGAGCATGTCGAGGTCATCGGTGTCGCGAACACATAAGTGTATCTGCCATCAAAAATCGCTCAACGCGGCTAAAGATTTTCCCACTTGAAAAAGAGGATTGTATCAGGGAATTTTCATTTGAAATCGATAAAGCAGTTAAGAGTGTAAGAAGGAAAGTCTATTCAGTAAGAGAAAAAAATCAAAACGGCTTGTAAAAAAAAAAATCTTATCAAACGTAAAGAAAGCACAGAACATGGTACTTTACCTTCATAAATCCAGTCCGTAACACCATGGTATACTTCACCGGGTACTCCGTCAGTCGTAAGAGCAGTGGAGAATTCAGGTCGAGTTACATCAGGTACATAGTAAACATTATTGTGTTCCACGTACGCTAATGAACCATTTATACCCCACTCCACGACTTGGATTGGACCACGTCCCAAGCGGTAGATTTCACTGAAAATAACATATAGATTAAATTGTACTTACAATATATAAAAACCAGATAGAAACAAAACAAAATGACATTCTAAAAAACGAATTATATTCTAAAAAAACCCTATGTGTTTTTTCAATTTGAAATATATATACATAATTATTATATAGGTATCAGTAACTTAGCCAAAATGATCCTTAAACCTAGAACCTCAAGAACAGTAATAAACAAGTAATAAAAGATTTTTTAATACTTAAATGCCATAATTTCTTAGACGTTACTCATAAGATACGAATTAGCATAATTATACATAGAAAGAGGACTAATTATTAATCGCAACTACGGTAAAATACAGATGACGTTGTTAGTGACGACGCCCTAAAATAGTTGAAAGAAATAAAGAAGATGAAAGTATAACAAAAGACGGATACTCACTTTAACCATACGATTAAATAAAACTAAAGTAACATATCGCTAGGTGCTTGAAGACAGGTTGCATGACAAGGTTCCATGCCAAGCCCATTTTCATCCGTTTTGCAATTTACAACTGTCATACCGTAACGAACATTGTTCATACCGGAAAATAACCTAAAAACGGGTACGTAAAAGTGGCTAGTCAAGCAAAAAACTAAAAAACCTTAGATGATCATACCAACAATAAGTATTGCATGCAGTCAATTAAAAATGATTGAAAATAACTTGGCAGATACCTTCCTTTAATATCGCAAAGATCAAAAAATATTTTTTTTTTTCTTTGATATATATGCATATGATATAACGTTCGTATTCGTAGGTACTATTATTCCAATGCTGATTATTGCTGATACCAAAATATATAACGTACCTAAATATTGAGCGCTTAATACTAAGGATTGTTCGTAACGTACCGTGTGTATGAAAAGTATATTATGTTAATTATATTTTATTGTTATTTGCATAATTTTAATATTTTCTCGGTGATAATAGTGAGACAAAAAACAAGCTAATTTGTTCTCGATTACCGTGACGGAAGTTTAAAAACGAGCTGGCGAAATATTATGCCAATAACGAATAACTTATCCCATTAAAACTAATTATGATCATAAACAAAAAGCATAACTGCTAATTTATACTATGATTATTAATTTGAGTCAAAACAAAGATTCAATGTTCAATCTATATAAATAAATTAATGAAGATCTGTCGTTGTGCGCTCATCACTCAAATATTTTTTATTTGTACTTTTTAGAGCCGTGTTTATATATTAAAAGTTATCACGAAATCTTCTTCTACACTATATAATATTATAAAGCAAGAGGGTTTGTTTGGTTGAACGCGCCAATCTCAGGAACTACTGGTCCGATTTGAAAAAAAAAATAGATTTAGATAGCTCATTTACCGAAGAAAGCTTTAGGTTATATATTATCACGCTAAGGCCAATAGGAGCGGAGCACCAATGAAGAATGTTTCAAAATCGGGGTTTTTTTCCTATAGAGAGCATCCGCTGCGTGTCAGCGTTAGCCCAAAGTACCTATATTCCACGCGGACGAAGCTAGTTTAATAAAAGATTTAAGAAACAATGTTTTTTATGAGTATTACGTTTTCAGCGATGTGTTTTTACATGAAGAATTGAGGTAAAAGGTTTGGTGCCTTACATTTTGAACTCTGTACATAAGTTATATTGTCCAAATAATAAACAATGCACGCAAGTCGCGGTTATCATATAAAATATATTACTGCTTACTTGTACTCGAAGTCATACACCGAATACTCCGCTGTACTGGTAATGCCGATATACCTGTAAATGAAAATGAATTGGGTGTTTTAATTCTTTACTTTTTTATTAAGGGTTGTAACGTTTGACCATAACCTCATCCGATGTTAAACGACGATATGGTCTAAACACGTTAACCCTAGAATGGGACTCGCTCACAAGTGCAGCTGGTGGGACATATCAACAGGTGCTTGGCGACAGATTTTCAACATGAGGGAATTAAAGATTATTAGATATGCGAAATAAAAAAAAACACTACCTACCACCATGATGTATTATCACGATGTTTTCCTGTACCAAAACCTTCCACTTGACAAAGATACGAATCAACGTCGATGCACGTTGAGTAGTGTATGAACAGCTAACTACTGTGTCATAATATTTATTATTTTTTTTCAAAAGGACGAAAACGATCAGGTTACCTGAATCCTCATCACCACCGTCCATAGACACTAGTAATACCAGGAGAGCCGCAAGTGCGTTGCCAGCCTGTGTTTGTTGGGAATGGGGGGAGGGAGAGAGGGGACGGGTGGTGGGTCGTTGGCGCTCTCACTGACCGAACGAAACGCAACAATGCAAGCACTGTTACTTCACGTCAGTGGTAGTACCCCGGGCGAGCCGACACATTCGTGCTGAAACTAGTAATATCTAAAGCGTGGCCCGACCACCTTCAATAGCTGTTTAATATAATAGCCATACGTATACCACAATTGTATCCGGTTAGATTGTGACCACTATGCACTAGGTGTATTGCCCTCTACAGTGGCACGCTTAGTGCGTTTCAGGGTCAGCCAGGATATTCAAAAATCAAGAGAAGTGATAGGGAACACTACCCGACTACGTCGCGAACACCGTACATAGAGTGATTGAACCGTTATGGGATTATTTATTTTAGTAATCATTTTTCAAGACCCGTTCTGATATTTCTCACCTGCAAGCCGCATAACGTACACGTATGGTGCATTCATACAAATAAATGACGCAACATAATTATATATACCATGTGTGTTATTTATATATTTATTAGTGTTGGAAAAATATTTCCATTAAAAGCGATACAAACACCCAACACCTATGTTACAATAATATTCTAAACTAGCTTTTGCTTGCGGTTTCGCTCGCATATAGATTTGATCTGTCCCTCGGGAGAAATACATTTGTTGTGGATGATAGGTACTCCCTATCTCCTTTTTTATCTCTGAGATCATGTGTGAAAGATTACATGATAATCGATTTAATAATTAACGCTTGCAAGTATAACAAACAAACAAACCCACATTTTTATATTAGTTAAGATTTAATAAAATTTTGCCACTATATTAGAATAACTTGTACATAAAAACTCATAATGGTAATTATTTAATGCAAATATGAACTAACTGTTCTAAATTAAATCATTGCGTATACGGAAAATAATTTTAATAAAATATAAATCAAGCAAGGTTTGTTTCGTACACAATCTAAAATATGAATTTATAAGAATCCTTGCTTATATAACTTGACCTTTTGATCAAATATTTATTATCTTATAATGAATAATCTAATTTATACGATGATAAATTATAATTATATTTATCACTCAATCAGTCGAATGACACGAGCTTTAGACTATCTGCATATTTTATGGCGACCTTTCAGCGGTTAATCAAAATATAAAAGGTAAAAATATATAATTGTATGACAGAAACATGAAATAAAATATAAAAATAACCATAATAAAATGCTTACATTTCATTATTAAAACATAAACTCATTATCATTGTTAATTGATTTTTTGATACAAAATATACTTTCATAACTTATTTACCTACTTATAAAATGTTTTAATATAATAAATATACGATTCATTATGCAAAAAATTATTCATAACATTATATATTCTTAACCTAGATACTGCGTGATTGCATTAACACCTAACACTTACGTAATGAAGCAGAACGCAGCTTCCGTTGTTAATAGACTACAAATGGTAAAACTAAATTCAGTACAGAGGCGTAGCATAGCAATGATACGGGGCCCCGGTGACCCGAAATGATCCACAACCTCAAATTCTTATTAATTAGGGGCTCATCTAAATATATTAAAATCTAGTGTCATGATGTTTGTCCACGATGAACTCCAAAACTATTTTACTTTAACGATCTTTATGTAAGTTGGCGTTTATGTATAATTTGGTCCAACTTGAGAGATAATTTATATTTCGATTAATGACCTCAATATTTTTAAATTACAAATTACATGATTGTAAATGTTAAGTATTGTTAATAATTGTAAGTTACATCAGTTTCGAATAGATGGCGTTTTTAATTAATTTGTTGACAGAAAACTGTGAGACCGACTGTTATTAATATCTTGTGTCGTCACGTCACGTTTCCGTTCTTTACCCCGGTAGTTTATAGTTTACCCCATAGTACCAAATGCTTTATCATAACTTTGATTGAACATGTAATAACTGTGCCTATATATATATATAACGAAAATACAGTTCCTTTGAGCCCCAATCACATCACGACTACTGTACGTATAACCATAGGACTGAAAATTTTATTCGGTATTTTTCGTAAATATTTCTAGGCTACTAATTTTTTTTTAAATCTAATTAACCCTTAGCCATTTTTGGTTATGTCCAAAAAGTGGGCGGGAATCAGGTAGTATGGATTAACAATAGTGTTCTCAGGTCATAGTTGAAGGACGAAAGTATGATATAATCCTGCAATAAAAAGTTCCCTCAAGAAATTTTAATTAGGACCCCATTAAGACTAACTACGCTACTCGTTCAATATTTTGCATTACTTAATCAACGATGCAGAACGTCTAAAGAACCACAACTTCAATGTTTTAAATTACTGCGTTTTAAATTTAAATTTAACGTATTAACGTCACTAAGAGAGTAAATGATAATTGAAAAAAAAAACTAAAACCTTTTCATATTTTACTAATACTTTCTTATAATTTAGTAATTCAGTCTAATATTTTTCTCAAATAACTAAAATTGTGTAAAAGAGGAAATTAATGTTCTATATAACTTAGCTGTACTTAGTGAGTTATATTCGTGTTCAGATTATTTACTACAAAACCATAAATCATACTTTAAAAAAACAAAAACTATCCTTTCCTGAACTCTTTCATACCTGTATTTCTAACAATACGTCGTGTCGTCTCAAGAATCGAAATCGACACCTTTACCCAAAACTCTAAAGTCCAAATCGTATTAGCAAAATTTTATTACTATATCGGTAACATTAGATCGTACTAATGCGGTCATAGAGACTTTCTAGCGATACATTTCTAAGGAACTGCACTTGCATACACTACATTATCATCGGCAGGTAACGTCCCCATTTCACCAAACATTTTAAAATCAATAATTTAAAACTAGCTTCATTACAACGAAAGACAAAAATGTATTTTCTATTTACTTACAATATACATTATATATTAACTGACTATATAATAAATAAATATTTTAGTTTCCTAAACTTTATTAAAACGATTTTTTAAATATTTTTATTTCATATTGTATATTATAATATAAGTTTAATATATAAGTTGGATTAAATGGAAGTAATTAAATACATTTAAATGGTAATTTATTTAAATTAATGAGTGGCTTTTAAAATTATAATTATTTTTAGGATGACATATAAGTATTTTATATACCAGTAGAATATTGAGGATATTACGTAAATAGGCCTAGATTGTGACGGGTTTAATGTTTCCTTATATTTTCTATTAAAGAGAGTCTATAAATCAATATTGACTATTGTAAAGAGTTATTTTTTATTTTTAGAAAGTACCCTCTACAAGTCACTATTTTATAGCTATTCTACTTGAGTGATATGGGATATACTTTTTTTTTAATTCAATTAAGATGAAAATGTACAATAATTTTAACAAATATTATAAATACAAATGTGATTTGTTTTATTTCTTTGTTACTCAACCGATTATCATGGTATTTTGCATACACGTTCTTAGGGATATGAAAAAAGGCATTCATTCATTTTATCGAGAACAAAAGTACTGATCTTGAAGGAGGTAAAACTTACATTAACGCAAGAGAAACCGCAATCAAAAGGTAGTAATGAGATACGTTTGAAATAAAACTACCACATGTTTATCACTTGTAAATTGCTTAAATCTAGCTTCGCCTAGCTAACAAACGCCTTCATTGATACACCATACTTAATTATTTAGGTTTATTCGCATACTATTACTACTTTAATCTCATAAAGTAATAGAATCATTATTATTTTTAACAATTTATGATCTAATTTAATAATATTTTAGTAATCACTATTGTAATTTAAAAAATCCTCTTTACATAATTTGGGAGTAATGTTAAAATCTTTTATTTGATCATATGGGAAAGAAGGAGGTCGTAGCAAAAATTAAAACCACTGAAAAATTAGGCAAAATAGAACGTCTCCCTGGCAACACCGAAAAGTATGCTAAAAGAGTTAACAAGGAAAAAGAAACTACTACACAAGCATTGAACTTAGTTTTTGTTCGACTTTCATAAAAACTACTACATCCGTGACAGCAATTAAGTGATAAATTGGCAAGTAATTTTCATACTTTATACAGTTCGACAATACTATTTGAATCCAAGTAAGAATAATTCCTAGAAAGCTTTCACAAAAGATAAATGAACCGTGTTAAATGATCACAACTTGACCCTTCCTGCGTCTGTTAGCATACGCACCCTTCACTTACCTTTACAATACTAATTATAAACAAATTTACACTTACATCTTTAATATTCATTAATAAATAAGCAATGAAACAAATCCAATTAGTTTAAAAAGATTACAAATTCGGTTATATCATTTAAAAAAATCTTTTTCTGTATTCTTGCAAGATCGCTTACTAGTTAGAAAAGTTAAAAATAATCGTTTTTTTATGTCATAAGTGGCAAGCCAATGCTAGGATTAGGGTGTCACCATTTTAGAGCAAAACGTCACTTAACCTTAGGAGAAATTGTGATCAAACGCTAAATCCAATGAGATATAAAGAAAACCTTTTAACAGCATTATTACAAGACAAATTAGAGAAAGATGTACAAACTATATATGTTGCCAGTATTTCACGATATATATTATAGCGATTGGTAAGTAAATATCTTAACAAATGCAACAAAATTTACATATTATGGTAATAAATTACCACAAATAACAAAAATGTAAAATTTAGTTTTATCGGAGCCGAAAGCGAAATAGAACTACAGAATAGTATAAATAAATAAACACAAACTTGTTTCGTTGAACAATATTGAAAGAAATAGTTCGAGAAACGTTAGAAGAGAAAGTAACATGACAATAATAACAATGCGTATACCTTATAAAAGCAGACGTGAGAAAATTTCCACCTAGCTCCGTATATATTAAAAACCAAGGAGATGAGTTATTAAAAAGATCTAATAAAAGTGCAAAGATCAAAGCCCTATTTTAAACTTTTTTATTCTTATTTGGACAAAAATAAGTTATACCTTCTTCTTCTTCTTCTTACCCTTATCCCACATAAGTAGGGTTGGTACAACATGTTTGTCATGTTGTGGTATATGATTTGGCTTAATTTTTACGATCGGCCGCCTGCCTGTCACCATTTTAGAGCAAAACGTCACTTAACCATAGGAGAAATTATGATCAAACGCTAAATCCAATGAGATATAAAGAAAACCTTTTAACAGCATTATTACAAGACAAATTAGAGAAAGATGTACAAACTATATATGTTGCCAGTATTTCACGATATATATTATAGCGATTGGTAAGTAAATATCTTAACAAATGCAACAAAATTTACATATTATGGTAATAAATTACCACAAATAACAAAAATGTAAAATTTAGTTTTATCGGAGCCGAAAGCGAAATAGAACTACAGAATAGTATAAATAAATAAACACAAACTTGTTTCGTTGAACAATATTGAAAGAATTAGTTCGAGAAACGTTAGAAGAGAAAGTAACATGACAATAATAACAATGCGTATACCTTATAACAGCAGACGTGAGAAAATTTCCACCTAGCTCCGTATATATTAAAAAACAAGGACATGAGTTATCTCAATATTAAGAAGATCTAGTTAAAGTGCAAAGATCAAAGTCCTATTTTAAACTTTTTTATTCTTATTCTGACCAAGATAAATGATACCTATAGCAGTTAAAACAGCTGCTATTAACTAGACATTTATAATATATTACAACTAACTCGATGTGCACTGAGCCTTAGCTACTTTACCTATTACTAGATGCTGTCACAGACTGTTCTGTAGGCATTATCAAGTTCTACAACTTTTCTCTAGAACTCAATCATATACCTCTTACCTCTTATCGTTAAGACAGCGTTACTAAGAAACTTTTTCGTTCGATCGTCGTTTCTCCGACTTACTTTGTAAACCTGACTACCACAATAAAGAATTTTCAATATCGGTTTAGTAGATCCAGAGATTACCCCCTAAAACGTCACAAACTCATAAGCTTTACCTCTTTATAATATTAGTATAGATAGTATAGACATATTAATTTCCAATAATTAGAGTAATCAGACCAAGGGCATTATGTTAATATAACGTGAAACTGTAATTAAGTCGAAAATCGACAGCTAATAGATGAAATAAGTGACCTGTGAAACATTACACTCTTGTTTAGAAACAGAGCCATTCATTAAAAGGCAAAGTCCTTTATTAAACACTCAAGTATTTATCTTTCAAAGAGATAATCGAGTACTAAAAATGGCACAAAATACCTTTTTCACATTTTTAACCAGTAGCGCATATCTTCCACTATCAGAGAATGTTGAAACTGAATAGTTGCTCAAATTGTACTGCAAATAAAACAAAAATAAAATATTTCAATGTGTTAATGATAATTATTATAGACCAATACGTAATAAAACTGTTATTCATAATTAAGCAAGCCAGTGGCTTTAGATTTGTGTAGATGCCGCTTTCATATTAGTATAATTAGGTTTATTTAATCTAGCTAACTAAATACAAATTGACCATCAGTTACCCTCTAGTACCATCCTCTCTATATGGTTACCTTGTTGAGATAATAATATATGGGCATACAATTACTTAATATCAAATTAAATTCCGAATAAACTAAATCACGCATAAAATATAATTATGTATACTTAGGTATCAGCGATCAAATTAATCAAAAACAATTGTGTATCATAAATGTCATAATATTTTAGTGGAATTTATATAATACAATAAAAGCATAAAGTATAATTAATTCATTAAATTATAATTCATGAAATATAAAAACTTACCAATTCCAATTCATCTAAAATAGTGGCCGGAGTATCAGTGTCGGCGTCGTATTTCTTTATACCCAAATTGTATTCCTTAAAAATATATTCATGGTCTGAAAAATAAAACACAGTTAAATAGTTTCAAGGAAAACAACTCAATTGTCGTCATAAATTCCATATATATACTATGAGACCAATAAAAATCGTAAGGACTAGGTACTAAAACTTTAAAGCCAACTTCATTGATCACGTGCTGAAGAAAATATTCACAATCATGGAAATACAAATAGGGCTCTAGGTATTACTATACCTAATTATATATGAGTTAAACGAACAGCAGGTGACCCATCTGTTCGAGTGACACCAATGACATAAAAAAAAAATCAAGGGAAACAACTCAATAGTCGTCATAAATTCCATATATATACTATGAGACCAATAAAAATCGTAAGGACTATTAAAACTTTAAAGCCAACTTCATTGATCAGACTAACTTTATTCAATAAACTATCTACAAGGATTAACATAAGAAGATTAACATAAACTAATATGCGTTAGCATGTAATTTAATGTTAATATTTTTAAATTAAAATACCATTTGATCACGTGCTGAAGAATAAATAAACATTATGGAAATACGAATAAGGTGCTAGGTATTACTTATATATGAGTTAAACTGGTTCGATAATTATTATTTATCACTGTATATTCTTAAGCTCTACACTTTACTAAGCAAATAGATAAGCATTGTAGTAGGATCATTTGCATATTTTTCTATGTATTAAAAATTAGAAATAAAGGGTTTTTCTTCAACTCATAGAATGGTTACTTGCATGTTACAAAAACTGTCTTTTTAAAATGTTTTCAACAAATTTCGACGTAACCTATATTGGCACAGAACTTTCAAAGAATAATCTAAGGTTACGTAACATTAAGCTTTTCTATAGAAACTAAGTAATGATAGAGTTACAATATAAAGAGTAAGAATCTATAAACAAGTAAGTCATCCAAATAAGACACACATATACCGTGGAGCATCGACTTCACGTAAACGAATTCATTGAGAAAATTTAGTTTATAATACAAGGAGAAACAAAAATTCCTTATTGTTATCGCAAGTGTAACAAACCCCGAAGGTGCTTGATACAACGTAATATAATTATAAACTAAACGCTTTAAGGTATACACTAGTATCCTATTAAAAAACCAAGTAACTCAATATTCTGCTTGAATACTACTGGTAGTTTTAGATCGATTTATTCAAAATTTAAATAAACACTTACATAACATTATAATATACATATATTTAATAACAATATTATATATAGTATCTATAAAAATGATGGAATATTAAATACAAGTACATAACTTTGTAGTATGTATTAATTAATCATTAAAGAGTAATTGTCTGCTTACGTAAAACACATGTTTTTGTTAGCACCACATTTTTAGATCACTATCTTAATTTAATGTTATTAACTTATTAAGTACTTATTAAGAAATTAGTTATAGAGTTAGTGAAAAATAATTTAGGCTATATTGTTCTTCTTCTATTCTTTCTTTTCTTTAGTGTTCGATCACAAGCTAACTTGATATTAAATGACGATGTGGTCTAAGCTAGTGAGCACGATAAACCTAGAGAAGGGCTGGCTATTAAATAAAACAGTGCATAAGGCATCAATAAGTGCTTGCCAATAAGGCAGGCTTCGAAAACGCCGATCTATGGTTCGATCACGACGTTTTCGTTCATCAAATCTCCAGGTCATTCGCAACGATTCGAACCTATGACCTTTACGTTTATCCCCTTTTACGGATATATAAATTAGGCTTAAATGACATCCAAATGACTAGTACAATATCCGTAATCCGTAGTTATACGGTGCTATCCATATCTAATGACATTTGACATGACAAATTTAGCGCGCAAGGCCAGTAACAACCAACGAAACTAACAAAATGTTTGAATACTTTATGCAACTTTCAACGTGTTTTATTAGATTTATGATACTTTCACCACTTAGACGTTAACATGCGAAAGGGCAAAGAACCGATCTGACTCATAAATATCAACAATTATCTAAATAATGGTGATATATGCGCATAATAACGCATTGCTGAAACTCTAACTCTCTTCGATTGTGGACCTTGTCATTTACTTCATTTCCCTGTGGCCTTTCATATAGAATGTTATCATACTAACCAGATATCCATTGTAAGGACAGCGAGTCGGGATAGAATAGTGAACTTAAAGGCACGAGTTCTTCCAATGTGAACGTTTGTTGACCTTGTATAAATGCTGATGAATCCGCTTGACATATTAAGTCCAATGCCAGACTTAGTACGATGATAGTAAATGCCTGAAACAGAAACCATATTCAGATAAAAACTCACAAATAAGGTGTTCTCCGATTTGTTATTAACTGTGATGTAGTGAGCCTTTTTTATAGAATCAAAACTACATACTAACAAGCAATAATAATGCAAAGGTCATTGAACCTTTTTATTGTTTATAACGTAAGAAGAAAACCTTATCAAATAACAAATAAAACTTAATCAAACAACAATGAAATTGTGTGATATTTATTTGCAATAAACACAGCTAACCTAAGTAAGTATACTTCATCAAATAATAATAATACACATTTCCATTTTAGTGATATAAAGGAAGATGTTGCAATACAATGGCTACAAAATCGAAAAGAATTATCAAAATAAAACCCAATAAAGTACTCAAGGTTCTTGTCCTATAACCGTTTTGAATGTGCGAACATTTATACGTTACATAAGAAATAAAATTGCAGACTGGTAAACCTGTTATAATTTACCTCAAATATTATGTGTATTTGTGATTATACTGTGCGATATATGTTAAGAAATACGTAAATTGCAATGAATTCCATCTTTTTAAGCCATTTTTTGTTAACGTTTAATAACATTCTCGCCAGATCTCGTATTAAATTGTGCTTAAAAGCGGGACGAAATCCTAAGCTTAACTGCCGAAACTTATTGATATGTGCTTCGCGGTAGATTTTCCATTACATATTTATAACTAGGTAGACGAAACTACCAGCTTTCTATAATTTTATACTACTTCCACATTCTCAACTTCATCCAAGAACTAGAAGACCACGTAACGGATGCCATCGTCGTAGGAAAGAGGAGTGCAATCTACCTTCTTTGCGATATTGAATTTTATATCTATTCCGAACCGGGAAAGAAGGTGCATATGATATTATTTTTTTATTCACCAATTAGTTTCTAGTCTCAAATTTCTGTTAATCCAAAAGCAAGTCACACGTAATTCTTTAAAGCTGCAAGTTAAAGACTTTTTAAAGGTTTCTCCAATTTTTGTTTTAGTTAAAGACGTCCTTTTTCCTTACACCGGTAGACACCCCTTCATACACGTAGTCGCATTAAATTTTTCTCATCTTTGCTCATTACGTAAACTGGAAAAGAGTTTAACTCTATACCCGCATTTATTTTTCCAATAACGTCCCAAATAGATCCGGTGTCGAGCGTCTCATTGTCGTTTTAAGGGTTGTATATATTGTTCCATTTCTTAAATTACGTGCATTACAGTAAATTACTTCAACGAAATCAGCAAACTAGATGACGAAGAAAACCTACACGTCACAAAACAGAAGTGACGTATGATTGATTAGTGACAAGTATTTATTATTATTTACGCCTATAGTCACATTGAGGTTGCATCAAAAATTGAAAGTTGTATAAGGTGTGTATAAGGAAGGTATAAAAGTTGGTAATAATAAGCCTCTGCTCTGCCTACACGTGGCGTTTTTATGGTGGTAGAGCCACGCTGAAACTATTATTGGTTTCAGCATGAATGGGTCGGCTCGCCCGGGGTAGTACTACCCTCTCATAGAAAACCGACGTGAACTAACAGTGCTTGCATTGTTGCGTTTCGTTCTGTCAGTGAGAGCGCCGGAGACCCACCTCCCCTCCCTTCTCCTCTCTCCCCTTCCTTTTCCCTCCTCTAACCCTTCTTTCCAAAAGATGGCAACGCACTGACGACTCCTCTGGTGTTGTTAGTTTTATGTATAAAAGTGCAGGTCGAGAAGTCAACGTATTGTGACGACGTAGGCGCTGTAACCAAAATATTGTGAAACTAGCTGTGCCCGCGACTTCGTCTGCGTGGAAGTTTATATAAAAAAACAGTGATTAATAAAGTCATCTGATTGTATTAAGTCCATTTACTTGTCTACTTTTCTCTCGTACCTACGACGCGTCGTTGTTACAACTACAATAACTTTTGATAGAGTGGACCGATTTTAATGAACCGAACAAACACTCGGTGTGATAACAAAAAAGTTAAATACTTGCTTTAAAAAGGTTTCGATTTAAATGCACCGCACTCGCCCGAGGCAAGTTCGCGTTATCCTTTTTCGCAAGTATAACCTAACGTAAGCAAAGCGAGACAAAATACCAAGATGGCGAACATTCAGCGACCGCGGTGCTTTCGAAACCTTTTTAAGGCCAGTATTCAATACGTATTTAATTTTTTTGTAATAACACCGAGGGTTTATTGTGAACCCAGTACTTTAGCAGTGATGGGTGTACCTACAAACAGACAGACAGGCATACATTTCTAAAAATGATTGAAACTTATTATATTATTTATTCCTAGACACCTGCAACAATTTTTTTCACGAAAATCGTAAAAGTACAAACACGTTAGATTCACATTATTATTATATGTATAGATATGTTAAGTAGGTTACTTTAATTAGGTAAAAGATGTAAGAGATTATTTAAAATTCATCTCAAATGTATTAACAAGGAGATGATATTTTATTGTAAGGGTTTATGGGAGTCAATTGGCATGTGTCAAGACAACCATCTTCCGTTATAGCGAATAATTGCATACAAAAAAAAATACATTCTAAAATTATTTTTTTTAAATGTCAACAAAAACGAACATATGGTTTTGATATTTTATTGTAAGGGTTTATGGGAGTCAATTGGCATGTGTTAAGACAACCATCTTCCGTTATAGCGAATAATTGCATACAAAAAAAAATCATTCTAAAATTTTTTTTTAAATGTCATAACAGAAACGAACATGTGGATTACTTGATGTTAAGTGATCACCACTGTCCATAGACACTAACAACACCAGAGGAGTCGAAAGTGCGTTGCCAGCCTGTGTTTGAGGGAAAGGGAAGGAAGGAGGAGAGGAGAAGGGAGTTGGACTTCCGGCGCTCTCTTTTTTCGAACTGACTACGCTATTAACCTAACAAGGTCTTAACAGCTTCACCGGGCTACCTTCCGGCGCTCTCGTTGACCTAACGAAATGCAACAATGCAAGCACTGTTGCTTCACGTCGGATTTCTATAAGAGGGTGGTACTACCCCGGGCGAGCCGACCCATTCATAGCTTCAGCGTGGCGGTACCACCTACAAATCAAAATTTCAAATCTTTTTCAAAAACATCACATAATGAATTAAAACGAGAGATATGATAATAGTTTAAATAGGATTCCACATGAGCTGAACCACTGGCAAAATCTAGTCCCAGCTTGTTAGTTAGGTTATTTAGGTTAAACTAAGCTAGATTCTATAGCAATAAACTTAAATTACTTAATTTCTTATGTTACATATAATTATAAACCAAATATAAATATAAATTTAAACAAAGTTACATATAATTGAAGTAAATATGAAACGAATACTACAATTTTGGCGCCTTCATTGACATAACCAATAAACTCTTCATGAAGGTCATACTGTACAAAAACATATACAAATCTATCTATTATATGATTGTTCTATGTTGTGCCATTTTTAGAGTAGTCTACGTTATACTAAATACTTGACAATTATTAAGTTTACAACGTGCATTCGTCACACTTAACATTGACGAAATTACCTGCATAGGCAGATACCATAAAAGAGAAGAAAGTGACATGTACTCAATAGGTGTCATAGTATTTGTCCAGACACATGTAGTATCCTCTTAGAAGTTCGTGGTCCAGACTACATGGATTAGATTAATGTAATGGAGAATAATATTCTTAACATATACTAAAACAATTAACAAGTTAACGTAACAAGTATATACCATCACTTGAGAGAAAGCCTAGATTAGGTTCAAATCAAATCAAAAATACTTTCTTCAATTTAGGCCCTAATAAGGCACTTATGAACGACAAAACTACCAGTTCGGAAAATAACCCAGCCAACGAGAAGAACCGGTAAGAAACTCGATCGGGTACATCTTTTTAACATATATATTTCCAATACATCATACAATCGTTTTTAATGGAAGCACAGAGAGGAGTCAATTCGACATCACCATCGTTCACATATTGATCTATTCTATAATAGCCTTTTAACACCAAAACCCGCTTGACGTGGCGCTTAAACTTACAGTTCGGCAAATCGGTAACATGCTTTGGGACTTTGTTGTGAAACCTAACACTATTACTGGTCTTATTATGTCTGAAACACGGGACGAACAGTTTTGTTAGTTTCTAGTATTTGGTAAATATATACTCATGTCTATATAAACTTTTATAGAGAATACTATTTGAAGAAAACCATTTTTAGTGAATTGTCACACCGCCATACCATAAATCCATTTTGTATAAAATTCTACGCGTGTATTAATATAAATAGTTAAACGCATCCATTACTCATGTGTACAATGTACGTAATTTCATTTTAATAAAATTGTAAAAATTTGTAAAATTTGTATAGATTTTAATTGAAAATAACAGAATATTTATTTTACTATTAATATTACAGTATTTTATTTATTTTATTCATGTATATACTACCGGGCCCGGCATACGTTGTCACGCCCTGATTATGAAAAAAATCCTTGACTAATTATATACTAAAACGTTCCTCATCAATCACTCTATCCACCGGTGTAAACCGCATGAAAATCCGTTGGGTAGTTTTTGAGTTTATGGCGAACAGACAGACAGACAGACGCGCTAGGCGACTTTGTTTTATACTATGTAATGATATGACCTCTGTATATGCCTACAAAACTATTTGATTGACAACAATACCGCTGGTTAGGTGGAGGAAAATGCTATATAGTATTAAGCTCGCCAGTGTACAAACAAAAAAAAGTGCAATGAAGTATTCATTCATTCATTCAATATTTGTTTATTTGTCCTGAGAGAAGTGAAATCTTTCTCTGTTACTTTATCGGGCTATAATACTCAATGTATGTATTACGTACAAACGAAAGTTCAACAGGTGAAAATCGCCAAAAACTCAAGTTCCGTTGTTGATGTAACCAATTTGCAAATACAACTGACATAAGAAATCTTGTTTTTTTTTCGAACTAATACGCGGTTGGCCTTACGAGCTTTCGCAGCTTCACCATGCTTTGTTACCAAGTGCTTAAGGCACTAGGCCGAAAATACACATAAGAAATCAAACTATTGTTGACTAATTAGTCGTATTAGCGTGCAAAATATAATATAATACACACTATAATTTTCTCTAACTCTATAATAACCATAAGGCACTCTTTGGTGTGAAAAAATTGTAATTGAAACTGATTATTATGTCTTAATATTATTACGTAATTATGTTCTTTAATTTCACACACGAAATGCCCCATTAGTAATATAGAGAATATGAATATTTAAAACCACGTTTAACGAATTTGTTATCATGTTGCGTCATTATGTACCTATGTAGAGATGCATCATTAAAATTCATTTCTTTTGTATACATTGTACACTATTCTACAGTCTTTATTACTTATTGCACAGTTACACACTTATATATATGATAGTTAAGACTGCGCGTAACTTATCAAACAAGAATTATATATATTTCCAAATAAGTAATTTAGAATTTTAAATGTGTTATGAATTATACCAATATTTAAAAAAGGTGATAGGAAACAAAACAGATTCTTTTCTTCTCTGTCTGTTAACTGATTTTCGTTTCAAGTTTTTCTAATTAGTAGGTATTTACGAGTTTTAGTTTTTTATTTGCGAATCGTAAGACCAGCTAGAAAAAATTCATAACAAATAATTATTTTATCATTTTTTCTATTAAATATAGGTACTCCTGTATATAAATTACAATTAAATAAGTTGAGAGTTAAATTAAAACTTAACTCTTTTTAATTACTTCCTTTTTTTAAAGTATTGTGGTAAAATAGGTATATGACGTATCATTAAGAAAAAAGCGAAACACTCGCGGCCTGAGGACGAACCGCGGCACGTGCATCCTCTAAAACAGAAGAAGGTTCAATAATATAAATAAGGCCTCGATACGGTTACTCCGCTGATGATCGACTCTGCATAGGTACATATATCAACAGATTAATTATCGTTGTTTCTACCTTTTTTCCGTAGCTACACTTTCTTGATTTTATTCATATGATTATTTAACATATCATTCTTTACTCATGTAATCCCGTTTAACAAAACACTCTTAAGAGAATACCGTGTAACTTGCCCTTATTTAAATCATATTTATGCCTTTTTTCCGCGTCACAGACGGATATATGGTATTCGTTTCGTTATATCAATTCGATCCCTCGATTTATATTTAACCGTATCGTGCAAGTTTTTAAAAGGAGATTATATATCTATCAAAGTATACGATAGAAGGATATCTAACTTCAACATCAGCATCAACAGTTATTCAGTATTTACCAAATTTACCTGCTATTAACGAGTCTTCATTGTTTTTAAATGTGTCTACTACCTTAATGGTTGAATTTTTCAAATGACACTACGTTCATGTAAGATAAGGAGAAAATGAATATTTAAAATCACGTTTAATTTTGTTACCGTGTTCATGCGTCACTGTATACGTATGTGTAGAGACGCATCATTAAAATTCATTACTTTTGTGTATATTCTACATTATTATACAGACTTTAGAGACTTCTTATAAAGTCACATACTTATATTATTTAGCATAAAAATTCCTTCTTTATTCCTAACCCTTTTTGTATCTGACTACTGGGCATAATAGGACTTTGAATACAGTTTCCCAGTTATAATCTATCATACATCAGCATCTTAACCTTACCCCACCTAAGTAGGTACAGCACAACATGTTTTCCTTTTCCACTCTCCCGTGTCAAACGTCATCTCAGTATTCTCACCTTTTATACACTTATCATTTTTCACACAATCTATCCATACCTTTTTGGTCTTCCTTTACTCCTATATCCGTTCTATATACTACATTTTTCTAGTTACACGGCATTTATCACTCATGGCATGCCCGTATCTAACCTACTTGTCGACAACTTCTATGTCATTTGTGCTATTTTCAAACTTACTCTGAATAAAGACCATAAAGGATCAAAATGTAACCGCCATAAAAACAATAACCTCATTAAAATGTCCGTCCTAAAGTAGCTAATAGTTCAGTAAAAATAATAATAAATTAATTAAAAATCCCAATAGTTTCTCACAGATACAAGGTTTTTCATGTAAATAATAAATTAAGGGAAAAAAATGTTCCTAATCTTATTTTAGTTACGTGACACATCCATTTCAACATTCGCATCTCTGCCACATATAGTATTCTACAATCTATCCATACCTTTATGGTCTTCCTTTACTCCTATATCCGTTCTATATACTCCATTTTTCTAGTTACACGGCATTTATCACTCATGGCATGCCCGTATCTAACCTACTTGTCGACAACTTCTATGTCATTTGTGCTATTTTCAAACTTACTCTGAATAAAGACCATAAAGGATCAAAATGTAACCGCCATAAAGACAATAACCTCATTAAAAAGTCCGTCCTAAAGTAGCTAATAGTTCAGTAAAAATAATAATAAATAAATTAAAAATCCCAATAGTTGCTTACAGATACAAGGTTTTTTCACGTATATAATAAATTAAGGGAAAGAAGAAAAAGGTGCGGACCAAGAGTCTACAGAAAAAAAAACACTCTGATATACCTCCTTATTCCTAATCTTATCCATTCTAGTTACGCGACACATCCATTTCAACATTCGCATCTCTACTACATATAGTATTCTGTCATCCGTCTCTTCCGTAGCCCAGCTCTCAGATCCATACAGGATGACTAGTCTAACTCCATCAGTCTATGAGTATAGTCTATAAAACAAAAACCGCATATTTCTTATATGTTTATAATTTAGAAATCAATCCACCTTATTGAAGATTAGTACAGCCACTGTTCGCGATAAACTCAAAAACTACCGAACGGATTTTCATGCTGTTGAGATGTCACCAGTGGATAGAGTGATTGATGAGGAACGTTTTGGTATATAATTTGTCCAGGATTTTTTTTAAAATCAGAGCGGGACAACGTCTGCCGTGCCCGCTAGTAGTCTATAAACAATAACCGCATATTTCTTATATCTTCATAATTTAGAAATCAGTCCACCTTATTGAAGATTATTACGAAAGGTGCGGACCAAGAGTCTACAGAAAAAAAAACACTCTGATATACCTCCTTATTCCTAATCTTATCCATTCTAGTTACGCGACACATCCATTTCAACATTCGCATCTCTACTACATATAGTATTCTGTCATCCGTCTCTTCCGTAGCCCAGCTCTCAGATCCATACAGGATGACTAGTCTAACTCCATCAGTCTATGAGTATAGTCTATAAAACAAAAACCGCATATTTCTTATATGTTTATAATTTAGAAATCAATCCACCTTATTGAAGATTAGTACAGCCACTATGAAGTTACTAGATCTATATAAATAAAAATATATTACTAAATATATGTAAGAGCATCACTTTAGAACGACTGCAGCTATTTCGGTAATTCATTTTACCTTGTATATGTAATTATCAGGAAAAGGCTCGTGTGAAAGAAAACGTTTAAAAAATGGTACGGATTTAAAACCTACATATAAAAAATGAGTGAATGCGACAGAAGAAAGTAGAGAGATCTTCAAGAATATTAAAGACCTGATGAATGTCATTTTATTTCAATGTAATATAAGGTCGTACTATAAAGGGAAGATTTGGTATGATTTTCTTACTTTGATTCACCCGTGGATAGCGAAGTTAGTCCTTCATATTTCAAATAAAGGGAGATTTTGTGACATCTCAGTAGTCATGATTCATTTATTATTTTTATTTCACACCACTTGTGTACACTAACTAAACAATATTATATAGGCTGCTGCCAATTTATATAGATAAAATGATAGGGATAACCGTTGTGAGCTTCACGGAAACACTACTGGTTATTTTTTGATCAATTAATTCTTTAGTTTTATTTCTTAGACACTTAGTTTTTATCTAAAAAAATGTGTATAGATCACACGCGGTAGAAGTGAAGCTTTTAAAATGAAAGCGAGAATAGCGTTTGTCTCACTGTTCTCCGATAGCCGAATGCAAGCGAGACGCTAGGCCCACTCTACAGTGACACAGTGTTAACCCTCCGCCACTTTTCGTTACACAAAAATGTTATGTATCATAATTTTAAGGCCCTACCATAAGAAGTTTCACTTCAACGAATATCACGATAATATCAAGTTATTTGTTATTATTTTTTGTGTTTTTCTTCTGTACATACAATACATGTTTAAGACATTAAACAATACAGACGAAGTCGTGAGTTTGACCTAGTGCTTCATGATATCGGGTTAATAAAGTAGCAGATGTCAGACAAATATCCCGCCAAAAACTGGAATACTGGCCTAAACAATATGAACATTTGGAATACAATTGAGTGGTAAAAGTGTTTCTGTTAATAATTCTTATAATATGAATAATCTTTGAATTTATAAAAGAGTACCGAAACCACCACAAAGGTTAATTATTTTTCTGACACTTTATATAATTTATTCATGTAAATAAAACTAACAAATACTAATTAATTAGTCCAGATTATATTATGTTTTTATCGAATATATTTAACAATAAAATATCCTCCGCTAGCTCAAGTATTATTTTTAATTAACTAGTTAGAAATTATAAGAAGGTTTATGTACAAATTATGTAAAGTTTTATTGGAATAAAATTAACTTATTTATTTAACCACATTTATACAAAACAACCTTGATATTTCTTTTTAATATTCGGAAAATTTATAAATATATTCTTTATAGAGCAATTTATATACAGACCAATTTTATATATAAAATACTATATTGATTCCTTACCATATTATGATCGAGTGAGTACGCAATGTCACAGGACGTATAAATGTGTTGTTCAATGAAAGTTAAGTGGTCCAATAAACAGCACTCGCGTATTTGTTCACAATGCGGTTTACACACGCGCACACCCGAGGCCGTGCGGTCACCGACTGCAAAACTCCTACCACTTTAGTCTTTAAGTTTAACATTTCGTTTTGAAACGGCCTATTCCGTACGTTACGTGTACCAGATCTCTTAAAACTCATGTAGCAAAAACACGTTCATTGATATTATCATGCGGAAGGTATTTCGTAAGATATCTTTAAGGGACAGGAAACGATATAGTACAACCGGAATGGTAATATCGATATTTAGATGTTACATTATATTATGCATATAATTTGACATTTAAATATTTATGTGGTCGTAATATTTATCACGTTAAAGTTAAAATGCCAAAACGGCTGCCTCTGCGTTTGTCACATGTTTTGCTATACGATTACATAATCTATATATATAAGATATTTGTCTTTTAAAGGATTTTTTAACGCACAGCTATGCGAACATACATTAGCTAGTTACAAGTATATAATAGAAAACAAAATTATCTAAGATACAGCAAAAATAATATTTATACTATTTGGTTTGATATGATTTAACCAGTTATGTTTGAATCTTAAAAATAAGTATATTATCTAAGATATTTAAGATATATAAGATATTTAAAAAATAAGTAATTTTCTTCGATTTGGTAATTTCATTGTCGTGGTCTTTGATAGGATCACGTAAATATCGAACTAGTTTACGATATATATTTTATTTTTCATCTGTTCTTATATGAATTTAAATTTATTTATTAAATAATAAAGTGAAAATGGGAGAGTAGTGATTACATGCGAACTTCCTAGGAGTATTCTAGAGTAACGTCATCAAATGTCAAAAATTCATAACTAGTAAACATTTTATTGGCGGTTAGTTTTCTTCACCTTATATTCCCAAATTAGAAAACCAATCTTCATTACTGAATGTTATTACGATTATGTAATTATTTCAATTTATAATGTATCTTATGATGATTTCAGTATTGTAACAAAATGATGGTCACTTTGTTAGAACTTTCCAAAGAGTATTTGTGACATCTCAGAATCTGTATTACTTTTTTCAATTAATTTCAGTCGTACAAAATAGTCAATATATATTACGAAAGATTGCACAAATATTATAAAATGTAGAATACCATAATATATTTATTTATTCTCATATATTAGACTCTTAATCATATGCAATCATAATTGTGTTATAAATAAGGAACTTCGTTCCAATAAAAAGCTCATAAATTTTATGCAACCACTAGCACAAAGTACGAATTGATATGAGACCTGGAATCTGTAAAGAATATAGTGACCTTATCTTAAAATATAGATCTCCAGACACTTATCCTCTTAATTATCTTAATTTGACATAATCTAGATTTTACAAAAGGATGATTGAAAAGGTTTAACATAAGAAAATTTTCAGTATTACTGTATGGAAGTATTATTAATAGTATAATTATAATATATAAATATATAATGAGAAATATTATTAATAGATAATACCCTTTACTTTTGGTTTAGTTACATCACAAATTTGAAGAATAGGTTTAATGTAATTACGTATATTAGGATCTAAACAACGGAAGAACTTACGTGGAAATTGTACATAGAATTAGACCGTCTAGCATACACGATTTTTTGGTGTCAATATATAAGATTAAGAGAAAGAGAAAATGTATGACTGACATAATGCTAGAAACTCCACTTGAAATGTTCAATAGCTCACACTGATATGTTATGTCCGCGTTCTCGGATTTGTTATTGGTTATTGACTAATTTTACTCATAAACCACAAGTTTTAATGGGCGAAAATAACAAAATATAGCATTTAATACGTATGGATTGTCACCATTTCTTTTTTTTTAACAATAATTATTAGGATCTCTGATTCTAACTAAATGAGATATATTTCGAGCTTATTTGAAGTATATATATCTAAAATCAATATTCTATTTACTCCTTTAAAGTTACTAAGTATTTATTTATCTATGAATTTGTGAATAATTACTACGTGTGAAATACAAAACATTGTACACCGTTTTCTTTTTCTTTATAGGATGCATGATTCCATCTAAACCAAAGATATTTCAAACTCTTTTTTTGAAGTATGTATATATAAAATTAATATTCTATTCATTTGTTTAAAGTCAGTAACTATTGTTTATTTGTGAATAATTATAACGTGTGAACACACCAAACACTGTACACCGTTTTTTTTTATCGAAGGTTTATAGGATGCCAACTGAACGAAGGATATTTGTTTTTTTTTTATGTATGTCCTGTATAAAATCAGTATCCTATTTAATTCTATATATGTATTAAGTATATGTGTCTATTTATGAATTTATAAATAATTACAACGTGTGAACTACAAAACCTATGATAATAACTCAGTAAATGTAATGAACTGTATTCAATATGAAGTGCATAGTACGAATTCCAATAATTGTCGGGTAAAACCCGAAACCAAAGTCACTGGAGCAGAACAAGATTTAGATTCTTTCGTAAGGTCTGTGACATTTGAACCAAGGCGTTTGTTCGGCCTTGCAAAGTTTAAAGTACGAATATTATGTGAGCTTTCTGACGTTACAACTTGTGACTCACAGATGGAATCTTTGACAAACCTGTTAAGAAGTACCTTGCATAATTATAAAACGTGTTTCTCGTACCTTGTCTTGAGGTTCCTAAATTTCTCCCTAAATTTATTATACAAAAAACAAAATTAATTAAGGACGGGACATACATGTACGAAGTTGCAACTTACAAATTTAAGTGCAAGCTTAGCTCGATATTAAGGATAAATTTGCTAGGAAACTCAAATATTATTTATAAAATACTAACTTTTGGCCGCGGCTTCGCTCGCATTAACGTAAAATTCATGCAAACAAGCAAACAAACGAACTCACACATGATAGTTTGGATGACGTGAAAAGCGTTCATAAGGACGTGACGACGCGGAATGTCACGTATGTTTACTAACCTGCCTGTACAAATATTTAGATAATATCTTCTACTAGCGGGCCCGGTGGACGTTGTCCCGCTCTGATAAAAAAACTTTGACAAATGATATCTAAATGTTCCTCACTTTATTTACTGGTGATAACCACATGAAAATCCGTTCATTAGTTTTTAAGTTTATCGCGAACAGATAGACAGACGCGGTAGGGGACTTTGTTATATAAATGTAGTGATAGTGATATATAAATAAGTAAAGACAAAACTTGTTATTAAAAAAAAAATTGATAATCTTTAAAGTGAAACTTCTTATGTGAGGCCTTTAAATTTCTGATCGGCAACCTTTTTGTGTGACACAAAGTGGTAATAATAAAAACACTGTAGAGTGTTTAAAACCCCGGTTCTTGTCCGATCACCGAAATTAGGTAATGTCGGACGCGGTCAATACTTGGATGGGTGACCACCTGGTAACACCGAGACGTTGGGTTATAATTGTTTTTTTTTAAATTAAAATGTGTCACTGTAATTACATAAGTTTCATTTCTATCGTGTGTATATACGACACGTTCTGTTTTCTTCTATACCATTGTCGAATCTAAGCCATTATGTATTTATAAGTCTACATATATTTGTCATACTTCACAATCCTTACCTCTACAAATCACATAAAATACAATATTTGTACGTTTTCTGTAATAAAAAAACCTAAAAATATAGTTTTTTTTTTTTAAATTAAGTGTTATGATCGAATTTCTTCCATTGTACGACCACTAGTATAAATTAATCGCCATTACAACTGATTACTAATCTACATCGTATTCTCTCTTCGATATACCATATATTAGCGAAATTTTAACACTAGTGGTACTCTAGTATCGTTGTGTACATCTCGAAGTGATGATGGTTCAGTGTCGATCAAGGTAGATAGGAATCCTGTATAGAACCGGAGCGCTGAGAAAAAAATACTCGACGAGTGGTCTAACCGGTGAACTCTCAAATCTACATCCGCATGTTCCGGACCCCTGCATATACTAATATTTTTTTCTGAATTCGCGTATATTTACTAATTTTTATTCGTAATATTATCGGCTGAACATGAAGGAAAACATCGTGAGTAAACCTGAACCTGAGAAATATTCTCGTAGTGCCAGCGTATGTGGGAAGATATAAAACCGTGTATTTCTCGGAAATTGAAATCGCTAATACATCGTGGGCTGACGTGACACTATGCCTCCATACCTTTCTTCAGGCAGAGGCCTTCGCTCAGTAGTGGGTTTCTTAAAACACGATATGATTTCCATAATAGATTACATCGTAATAAAATAACATCTTAACTACCACCCTCAAATTGAAGATGAATTGAAGATATAAGTATGTTCCAACACTTCCTTCAGGTATTGTGTGAGATGATAAACCTCAGGTCACAACGTCATTTAATATCAGTTGACATTGTGGTCAATCTCTTAAACCTATAACTTATACAAAAAATTTATAATCGTCTAAGCACAGGATGTAGTTAAAATAAAATCCTTGATATTTAGAACTTAATTTAAGACCCGTCAAAGTGATAACCATTATTTGTCTGTATGTCAGTTCAATAAAAAATGTAAATGAACTCAGAATATTTTATTACCGATGCCAATATCATCACGTTGCGTTTGACAATATAACCACATTCCGCAAACACCTACGTAAGATTTATACATTTTCACCACTAAAATGGATTAATAAGTACTTGTGGTCGAAATTCAACCATAATTTATTATTTTTTTAAACTTTGTCATTTAGGATCTTTCCACAAAGAATGTATGAATACTGTAAATGAATAGACGTAAGAGGATCGTGCCGTATGACTAATTGAAACTTATAAATAAAGATATCGACTATAACGATGGTAAGAAGAAATTAACTGTTTCCAAAATTTTTTATCGATAACGCTAACATTCGCCAATAGCTACTGAACAAAAGAAAAATAGTACGTGGAGTCCTTCCGCACGGAAGAAGTGAAGCTTCTTAAAGTGGAAATGAAAATAGAAAGGGGTAGAAATTGATTTTTAGTGAAATCATATTGTTTCTTTAAGACAAGCTTTGTTAACATTGTTTACAATTCACAATTGATCGCATCTTTTAATTATCGTTTTCGAGTGGAGAAATATCCAAATCTATAACATTTACAATGGTATTATGATAACTAAAGTAAGATACGAAATGTTTGAGTTCTATTTTTTCAATATCTCTTGCAAAAACTGCATCAAGGAATATTGGACGCTACTCGTTGCTAACGCTCGCGCTGGCCTGTAACAGCTATACTACGCGCATGCGTTCGAGTGCATTCACTTCTCGCTCTGTCTCTTTCTATTCTCCCTTAGCGTTAAACGTTTAACGCAATCTTGTTGGTAGTCGCATTAAAAAGTTCACTTCAAAAATAGAAAAAATCAGTTGATAAAAAGAGAAGTAAACAGTATTTGATTGTTGTCGCAGATTTATTATATAAGTATATAGAAGATGTTATGTAGTAAGAAATCCTATATGAACACCCAAAACTCTGGGGAGCGGTGGGCTTTCAGAGTCCTACTGACTAAAAAAACCCACGAGGTACCGTCTGCCGCGATAATGGGGTGTCACAGGGTCGCCCAAGGCAAACACCATGACACTGAGACGACAAGGCCCAGCGCGAAGGCCGCAACGACAGCCCGGTCAAGCAACCGTCTACCGTACTAAGTGCAATAGATAGCTTGCATTGTTGCGTTTCGTTCGGTCAGTGAGAGCGCCGGAGGCCCACCTCCCCTCCTCTCTCCCCTCTCCTCTCCCACTCCCTCCCCTAACCCTTCCCTAAAGGGTGGCAACGCACTTGTGACTCCTCTGGTGTTGTTAGTGTCCATGGACGGTGGTGATCACTTAACATCAGGTGACCCCCATGTTCGTTTGCCACCTATGATATAAAAAAAAAAGTCTGCAACCCCTTCCCCTTGCACTTTAAACCTGTTTTTTAAAATATTAAGTCTTCGTTCATGTTTATGAATTTTTTTACTCAATTAAACAGAAATGAATTATATCGTTAAAATTGGAAGTGTTAACCATGACCACAAGGCATGCGTTCGAATGCCACGCATTCACTCTCTCTCTGTCCTTTACTATTCCCCCTTAGCGTTAAACGTTTAACGCAACCTTGTTGGAAGTCACATTAGAAGCTTCACTTCAAAAATAGAGAAAATCAATTGATAAACATAGAAGAAAACAGTACTTGACTGTTGTCGCCAATTTATAAGTATATAGAAGATGTTATGTGGTAAAAAATCGTATATGAACACCCAAAACTCTGGGGAGCGGTGGGCTTTCAGAGTCCTAATGACTAAAAAACCCACGAGGTACCGTATACCGCGATAATGGAGTGTCACGGGGTCGCGCAAGGCACACACCATGACACAGACGACAAGGCCCAGCGTGAAGGCCACAACGACAGCCCGGTCAAGCAACCGTCTACCGTATTAAGTGCAATAGAATCTCCAACCCCTTCACCTTGCACTTTAAACCTGTTTTCTTTTTTTTAATATAAAGTCTTCATTCATGTTTATGAATCTTTTTACTCAATTAAACAGAAACGAATTATATCATTAAAATTGGAAGTGTTAACCATGACTCAAGTACCACAGTTCCCTAACCACAAATCCAAAGATAGTGTGGTCTTGACGTCAAACGACTAATACATGGATTTTAATAGTTTGATGTAACATTAATGCATGAATACGTTAACTATTCGTTATTCTTCTTATCTTAATATTGATTAAACTGTGATTTGGTAATTAAGAACAATAAAATTTGTTATTGCTGTTAGTTAGACCATGATTGTTTATAAATCCGGCATACGTGTAATAATAATAACCTTGTATATAGGAGAAGGTACACAGGGATACCTGTGCCAGGCACGGGATTACCAGAAATTAAATTTAAAAAAACATAACAGATAAACGCTACTTTGTAAAAACCCGAGAATTTCCAGAGAGAAGGGAGAATGTAAACATTTTTAGAAATATTTTATTCGTTCACAGGGGTGTCCAAAAGATCTCTTTTAGAGAAAAAAAGCAGTATTGCTTTATGATTCAGAAATCGAACGAACAGTCCATTCCGCTTCTATCCATTTGAGTCAAAGGTAGACAAAGTAAGGCAGTTTGTGGAATAAAGGAATATTTTTGCCGTTCGAATGACAAATGACAAGCCTACTCGGCCATCTACTTAAGGAGACGTCAAATTCATAGGTTATAAACATTTTGTTTTCACTAAAGCGTTTTGTTGTTTGTAATTCGAGTCAGCTTTACATTAGAACACTTATATATAAGAGTAGAAGGAAGGGGGACGGATATAGGATGTTAAACATAAGTAATTTTTTTTATTACCGGATATTCTCCTTCACGAAAAATAATATAGTAATAAAAAAACGTTTGTATATGCATAAAATACCGTTATTAAAGGGTCATAGCTCCCTACAGAAATATCGCTTCAAAACTTGTTGTCGCGGTTAACGACTTCCCAGATTCCATATCCACGGTCATCAAAGACAAGCACTACACGAATTACCTTTAAGAAATGTTTTATGTGTGTACCAAATATTTTTATAAATTAAGCTGTAAAAAAGCCTAACTACAGTTCAAAACATTATTATATATATATATATCTATATTATATCATAACAATTACTATTATATTAATTGTGGATATACCTTTCTCGAACTGACTACGCTATTCACCTGGCAAGGTCTTAACAGCTCCACCGGCACTCATCCGATTTTATTTGGGCAACTAGCTCAAGGGTGTACGGCACACCTCAGCTTGGGCTGTCGCCTGATACATGTAATTCGCTACCTATCTGAGCTAACCTAAGGTAAGCTACATATTCATACTTATATGAGTTATTTAAACATATAGGGATGCCCTCATACTAAGAAGATTATAATACTTTAAGAGTAGTTCTAACTAGACCAACAACTTTGAGTACTGTACCTATCTATATGAGCAAGTATTCTTTTATTGTTACTAACGCTTCGATAACAGTCTGTGTGTATATCCAGCAGCCAAAAAGATTGTAAATTAAATGACAACGACAACTGACGAAAGATTGTATTTATCTCGATGGTCGCCAATGTGTTTGAATTGTGCTGTACTTAACATAACGTACAGTGTTGTCACATTGTCGTGGATACCACATAAAAAAAGAAATTCCTCGTTATAAAAGAATAGACCCTATCATGATGCGTAAATAACGTAAAATTCAAACTAAATTGTAAATATTATGCTATCAACTCACGCAAGTATAACTAATTGAGAATACAATATTCTCCACGCATTATCTCGTTACGTGGCAGTCGAATTCTTTACGCTAGTATAGTATTGTTTATTCATCCGACTTATTGATGCAAAAAAGATAATGTATTGGGCGATTTCATAGACAAAAAATTATAACACCGTTAGTTTATCGGTAGAGTATTTACTTTGTATGTTTGAAACAGGATTTCCGGATAAATAAACGTTTTTACAAATGTACATCGATTTTGGTATATGGCATAACATTATCCTACAATGAATAGGTGTACTTGTATAGGTGTTATTTTTTTTTAAATGACATAGGTGGTAAACGAACGAGCGGGTCACCTGATGTTAAGTGATCACCGCCGTCCATAGACACTAGCAAATGGGGGTGGGTATAACAAATGCGTGGCCAGCCTGTGTATGGAGAGAGGGAGAAAAGGGGGAGGGGTTATCGGAAAAGGAGAGGAATGGGAGGGCGTGGGTCTCCGACGCTCTCACTGACCGAACGAAACGCAACAGTGCAAGGACTGTTACTTCACGTCGGTGTTTCTGGAAGAGGGTGGTACTACGACGGACGAGCCGACCCATTCATGCTGAAACCAGTAATAGTTTGAGCGTGGCTCTACTTATTAAATTCATAGTGAAGGAACACAAGGTAAATAGAATCTTTTGCTTGCTGCCTTTTATTTACACAGATAACGGTGCTGCGGTCTGATTCTACATTTTTTTTTTTTTCAGGACTAAACAACGTCCGCCACTCACGCTGTTTAGTTTAAATATTCCAATTTTACAACTTTTAACCAATTTTCAAATCTTGCAAATACTACTAAATTACGATCCTATATTTATTTTGACGCTGGACGATTAGGTTTAATACGTAACCGTTAATAAAGTAAAAAGAAAATAAATTTATTTTATCAGTAATTTGTATTCAGCGTGAATAATTCACCATGTGGCTAGAAGTCATAGTTCAATTTAAAAAAATAATTATATGTATATACGTTTGACAAATTATGCGGTAACATCAACGTAGAAGCAGGTAAGAAAACATGTTCAGTTACGTCACAACTTACATAATATCCTTTCCAATAATTAACGATAGAAATAAGCAAAAAATTTCTAAGAGTTCTCAATCTCAAGAGTTCGTAAAAAAACATATTAGAGTAAAAAATTTAAATCATATGGCTTAGCGTTAATAATATTGTATTAGAGTAAAAAATTTAAATCATATGGCTTAGCGTTAATAATATTACAATATTATTAACGCTAAGCCATATGATTTAATTTTTTTACTCTAATATGTTTTTTTACTAACTATGTTTATTGGCCTAGCAAGACCTTTACAGCTTCACCGGACTACTAAGGCGAGCTCTTAAGGCACTCAGCCGATTTTATTTTGACAACTAGCTCAAGGGTACAGAGTACACCACGTCTTGGGCTGTTGTCTATACTGCAAATCTGACTAACTAAACTACGCTAAGCTATTCATACATATAAATCGTTTGTGAACCATAGAATTGAGTTTGTATGATTCATAAATGTTTACATATATCTCTCATATGTATTTCCTCCATTTGTCAATGAAATTATTATTTTATATGTATTGACAGAGTTCAACGTTGACATACCATAATAATAAACACTAAACATATTCCGTGTTATTACAAAAAGTGAAATACGTATTAAATACTTGGTTTTATAAGGTTTCGTAATAAATGTACCGCACTCGCCCGAGGCAAGTTCGCGTTATCTTTTTTCACAAGTCTAACCTAACGTAACCAAAGCGAGACAAAAGAGCAAGATGGCATACAAGCCCCGAATTACTGAGCATGTTTGGATTCCGCATTCATTCTAGATATCCTCGTCATTCTATTAACCTTTTAAATTCTCCTTTTAGAAAAACTGTTTTCTAGGTAAAAATTCTCCAGTGTCCAGAATAAGTAACTTATATAATAAATACTACAACTTAGATATATTTGACATAACATTATCAAAAACGAAACGCAACAATGCAAGGACTGTTACTTCACGTCGGTGTTTCTGTAAGAGGGTAGTACTACGACGGACGAGCCGACCCATTCATGCTGAAACCAGTAATAGTTTGAGCGTGGCTCTTCTTATTAAATTCTTAGTGAAGGAAGAGAAGGTAAATAGAATTTTTTGCTTGCTGCCTTTTATTTATGCAAAAAATGTTGCTGCGGTCTTATTCTACTTTTTTTTTTCAGGACAAAACAACGTCCGCCACTCACGCTGTTTAGTTTAAATATTTCAATTTTACAACTTTTAACTAATTTTTAAATCTTGCAAATACTACTAAATTACGATCCTATATTTATTTTGACGCTGGACGATTAGGTTTAATACGTAACCGTTAATAAAGTAAAAAGAAAATAAATTTATTTTATCAGTAATTTGTATTCAGCGTGAATAATTCACCACGTGGCTAGAAGTCATAGTTCAATTTCAAAAATAATTATATGTATATACGTTTGACAAATCATGCGGTAACATCAACGTAGAAGCAGGCAAGAAAACATGTTCAGTTACGTCACAAGTTACATAATATCCTTTCCAATAATTAACGATAGAAATAAACAAATCATTTCTAAAAGTTCTCTATCTGGTAATATTATTAACGCTAAACCATATGATTTAAAATTTATACTCTCATGTTTTTTTACGAACTATATTATTGGCATAGCAAGACCTTTACAGCTTCACCGGACTACTAAGGCGAGCTCTTAAGGCACTCAGCCGATTTTATTTTGACAACTAGCTCAAGGGTACACAGCACACCTCGTCTTAGGCTGTTGTCTATACTGCAAATCTGACTAGCTAAACTACGCAGTAGTCTGGTGAAGCTGTTAAGACCTTGCTTGGTCAATAGCGTAGTCAGTTCGAATAAGAAAAAAAAGCTAAACTACGCTAAGCTATTCATACATATAAATCGTTTGTGAATCATAGAATTGAGTTTGTATGATTCACAAATGTATACATATATCTCATATATATTTCCTCCTTTTGTAAATGAAATTATTATTTTATATGTATTGACAGAATTCAACGTTGGAATACCATAATAATAAACACTAAACATATTGTGTTGTATCATATAAGTATCTATTTATCTAAAGTAAGTGTTGTGTTACGTCTTCAACAGCCTTATCAGTAAAAACAAAATTATATAAAACTTTATTCATATTTATAGTGATTCTGGATGACACTGGCACAATTCGCATTTACGAATTGGCATTGTAAAAAAAATTTGAAGGTGCCATATTAGATTTATCAATTGTTTTCAAATTTCACATTCCACTAAAATCTCGTTCCCTGCGGTGTTGTTAATAGTCGAATGAAAAATAACAAACATTTAATCACAATGATCATGACCTTATTAATAAATGTTATTATGGTAATAGATATAGAATATTTACTAACACAAATCTATGTGAACTCACGTCTGATTTCATTATGAGTTCACGCTTCGACACATTTGGTTTCAGTACATAATAAGAATAATGTTTACCCTCTCAAGTAGTTCCACTGTGTTGTTCTTTTACTGTGCTTACACAGGGCCGTAGCTAGAGTCGAATTTGAGGTAGGGCAGCATTGGTTACAGGTAGGGTGGAAGTAAAAAATGTATCATAATTGATCTGTCCTCGAATGTCACAAAATGTGGTATGTTCGGAAGAATTTTTTTATCTCAAACTATGAACAAACAATTGAATTATAATAATTTATCTTAGTTTTTAGTAGTTTTAAGGTAGGGCATTGTGGTTTCAAGGTAGGGCGTTGCCCCACAATGCCCCCCCTCCTAGCTACGGCCGCACGCTTACATAAGATTCAAATAAGAAATATAGCTTAGCTCGCATAAATATCGCATTAGGCTAACAATATTATTTACAAGTATTTCGTCTGGAGTCTGAAATTTTTATATTTTTGAATATCGAAAAATTTACCTCTATCCAAGTGAAGACACTCTACAATATATTGTTTATATCAAAATATTTGAAAACATATTAGCCAAGCCATTAGTTTAGAGGTCAGGGTCTTTGTTTTATCATTTACATAAATTTGTATGTAACGAACTAAATTTAGTAAATTAAGTCAAGGTTAATATATATCCAACGCTTATAAATAAAATTGGAGTATCTGTTGTTAGTTCTAGCTAATGTCCAACACGTCTAAACCGATTTGGACAATATTTCTCGCCGATAAAGGACTTTTTAGAGTATTATCTACGCCTCATATAATTTTGCTTTTACATAGGTGCTAAGCAACAATAAAAAAAATAACAAGAACAAGAAATTGTACATAATTAATCAAGACATAACACGCAGTTTCCATGAATCAACGAACCATTTTCAGAACAAAACTTCCGGCACCGGCTTTTATATAATACTAGCCTCTGCTCGCGACTTCGTTCGCGTGGAATAGTTACTTTGGGTCAACGCTAACACGCAGCGGAAGCTCTCAAGAGGAAAAAATACCCCGATTTTGAAACATTCTTCATTGGTGATCCGCTCGTATGCGTCTTAGCGTGATGATATATAGCCTATAACCTTCTCCGATAAATGAGCTATATAACTCTGAAAGAATTTTTCAAATCAGACCAGTAGTTCCTGAGATTACCCCCTACAATGTCACAAACCCACAAACTTTACCTCTTTATAATATTTATATTATAGTATAGATATTCGCGTGTCTGGTAAATATAAACATTCAAGATTAAAAACAAAACAATGTTAAACTATATAATATGTTGTAATATATAATATTTAAAATATACAGTCGACTTAATTGTATATATTAAGTAATACGCGATCCACATTATGTTTTGACTAAATATGATTTCATACGCTGCAGACAGGGTAATGACCAAGTAGCCTTTTAAATGATACCAGACGCTGTTGCGACACGACGTTACGATGTGTTCGATAATAATACGTATTAATAATTTATACAAACGCAATTTTTATGAAAATGTGTTGTGATTTTTGTTTATTTTTTTTAACAGAAATAATATTAAATAGTTAGAAATATCTCATTTTGTCTACATATCCAGGTCATTAGAATAATAAAATATTAGATAAGCGTCAAAATAGAAGGTCATTTTAACTATATATTTTAATGCCTCGCCGCTGCCACTTATGATGAACGAGTGCCTCGTCCATCTTTATAACGGAGGATCCAGACCGCTTATGTCTCTATATATAAGGCTGAATAAATTAGTTAATTTATTGTTTGAAACATTTGATTATTCTTGATATTGGCTAATATTTTTCTGTATTTTATATACCACACTAAATATAAATCACGAGCTATTTTATAGTGACTAGAAGATTGTCAATAATTAATTATTTTATTGTGTGATATGACATTAAAAAATGTAAATCTTATCACATTGTTTATTAAGGGTAATTTAGGAACATCTATTTCCTTGTATATTTAAGGTTATATAACACATTTTAGAATAAGATATACTTGAACAAAGCAAATAAAGTATTATATAATATACAAAACCAAAAAATGCTTTATTCAATTTAGGCCCTAAGAAGGCGCTTATGAATTTCAAAGCTACCACCGGTTCGGAAAACAACCGAGTCATCGAGAAGAACCGGCAAAAAACTCGACCTAGTTTATCTCTTCATGTTATATATTTTTACAAAACATGGATAGTTACATTCGTTTTCAGTGGATGTACAGAGAGGGGCATCATTTCCAGTCTTCACAATAGCTCATATCTCGAATATATTAATCAACCCTGACATTTCTTTTCCAAGCCTTTAGACATTAAAACCTACATAGACATAGTGCTTAAACTCACTATCCGGCAAATCAGTAATGTGCTTTGGGACTTTATTATAATACCTAACACTATTATCTAAAAAAACTGGTTGGTCTTAGTAAGCCTGAAACGGGGAATGACCAATTTGTTGCTATTTCTAATATTTAAATTATGTTGGTCTTTTACTAAACCCAGATAATACCTTATACGAGGTATCTTGGAAGCTACACTACAGCCAAAGGCGACCTTGATTCGGATATTAACAATAGAATCGGTTCTGATATGGCAACATATGGTAAACTCCGAATAAGGGTGTTTCACTCCCATAATATCAACCTGTGTACTAGAATTCAAATATACATGGCGATTTTTCTGCTTAACATCAGATGTTAAGATTCTTGTACTGATCAGAACCATGATGCATGTATCGTAGACATAAACGCACGCTGGACTGATGTCATCTCAAATGTCTTCGTAACATTATTAATATGGTGCATGTTGTAAACGTGTAAGAGTGGAAAAAATGAAGACAAGATAAGAGCGAGTAAAGTTAGAGCAGTTTGAGTTAAATAATATCACAATTAATGTTGTTAGTTACAGACTGGACTGATGTCATCTCAAATGTCTTCGCAATATTATTAATATATGGTGCATGTTATAAATGTGACCAAATATAGATTTTAGAGCTATAGGAGAGTAAGAGAGGAAAAAGTGAAGACAAGACGCCAGAGCCAGTAAAGCGAGAGCAGTTTGAGTTAAATAATATCACAATGAATGCTGTTAGTTATGGAAAGGTGAGTCATATCACGATCATATAACATAGATATATTATAAATATGCGTAGCTAGTATATGCTACTAAGCATATAGGGAAAGCTGTAAGAAGAGAGGTGGCGGCTCAGCAAGGGAAAGAATAAGTCACGAACGTAACTATTCTCGACGCAGATTATTGGGAATGGTGGACTTATTATTCTTGTAACGAAACGTGATTCACGCTCATTTCAGTAGCTACACGACAGTGCAATCAGGTCCGTAACACTGATGTTCTACCACAACCTAATGTGCTGCGGATGAAGGCATATGTAATGGGTGAAACGTGATTCAGGCTCATTTCAGTGGCTACACGACTGTGCAATCGGCTACGTAACACTGATATTCTACCACAACCTAATGTGCTGGGGATGAAGGTATATGTAATGGGAAGCCAGTTGTGTTGGTGCGGGCATCTGTCTCAAATGTCTGATAAGAGAAAGGTGAAGGAAATCAGACAATATTTTTAAACTAAGTATAGTAGGTGGTAGAGCTAAGCTGAAGCTATTACTGGTTTCAGGATGAATGGGTCGGCTCGAATGCTTGCAATGCTGCGTTTCGTTCGGTCAATGAGAATACTGGAGACCCACCTCTCTTCCCCTTCCTCCTCTTCCCTTCCGCTTCACTTCCTCCCCCTCCAACACAGGCTGGCAACGCACTTGTGACTACCCTGGTGTTGCGAGTGTCTATGAACGGTGGTAATCACTTAACATCAGGTGACCCACCTGTTCGTTTGCCTCCTATGACATAAAAAAAAAGTATCTCTCGGAGAGAAAACTTGAATATTTCACGTACAATGAAGGTGAATGACACCACATGAATATAAACTAGAATGGAAGCACATATACTGTTAGACACACCAATATACAGTTCTCGCCAAACTCCTTAACCGTTCTGATTATAGCCGTAAGTGCGGTTTGCGTATAATATCGTCAAGATCTCAATACAAAACAAAGTTAAAATATTCTTATATGAATCTAAAATCAGCATTTCTTTATCTTTAAGTTGTCTCGATGTTATACATATAATATAATACGTATTTATATCTAAACTAGCCTTTGCCCGCGGGAAATGTCGAAGGACGACGTCGCGACTTCGTCTGCGTGGAATAGTTACTATATAGTAACGCCAACATGTAGCAAACGCTCTCACGAGGAAAAAAAACTCTATTTTGAAACATTCTTCATTGGTGTTCCGCTTCTATTGGTCTTAGCGCGACTTAGTTGTCCCAGTACCTTCCCAATAAGCCTACAAATTAAGAAACTAACACTGAGAAATTTCTAGGTGACTTTATCTTATGGACAAGAGCTAATTAAATAGTTTGACAGACAATCATATTACGTCAACGTTTAAAAGTATAATACTGTTCTGAGTCTCATGACAAAAAACTCACATACACTATTCGAGGGTCAATTAGTCAATGCAGACAACTCAAATATTACAATTACTACAAAAACTATAATCAAGGGAAAACCAAACTTATGACATTAGATTTACAGTAGATTTTTTAAAACACCGTGAAGTCGTATACATGATCCTGCATTGCGAAAATATTCGGTTATTCTATTGTGTTTATAGTCATAAATATGAGAGCATAGCATTATGTTAGTAATTTATGCATAAATTATAAATATTAAATATATTACCATATAAATGACTAAAACAAATGGCCTTCCTCATAGAAAGGAATTCTAGAATATTTAAAATTGAGTATTCAATGTTTGAAACTCCAAACGCATAAAGAGTCATAAAGGTGACAAACCCCTTTTACAGGATTATCAATTTAATTCCCTTTTGAGCGCTATCTATATAGAGAACTCGAGTATAATTGGACATTCCCTCGCTCAAACACTTAATGAGTTGAAACCACGGAGCAATCTGTTAAATATTTCCAAAGAGAAGTTACCGTCACAGACCACAGCCATATTATAAGGATGACTTTAGAGACTCGATCAATCCTAATACTTTACATTCGTGATCCATAAGAACGCTTTTTATTTGTTGGGATTTGAGCAGATTATGACTTAATATAAAGATGCCGATTGATTAGAGATGGATCCATCGAATTAGTTAGTTCTACATGTAACATAACATAACATAAACAAACATAAAGAAACATAACAACATAACTAAAGAAGAACATAAAGAAGGAAATGAGACGAGAGTCTCTGGCGGTATCTCGGAATGTCATGTGCTGGTTTTTATGTTTTATACATAACTAGCGGGCCCGTCAGACGTTGTCCCGCCCTGATAATAAAAAAATCCTTGAAATTATACATCAAAACCTTCCTCAACAATAATTTTATCTTCTGGTGAAAACCGCATGAATATCCGTTTAATATTTTTTGAGTTTATCGCGAACAGAGAGACAGACAGACGCGGTAGGGGACTTTGTTTTATACTATGTAATGATCTTGTGTTATTTGTCTGTATATCTTGTAATATTGGTGGTGTTTTACGTAATATAGTTCAGTTATTGTCCACAAGTGAAGTGGATGGGAAATAATACCACGGAGTATGGATTCTGACTTGCCACAAAACTCCCTGGAAAGTTCTAAGAAGACAGCCCCCATCTTGTTAGTTAATTGAAGTGATCACAAGAAACTTGTAATACCATCACTTGACAATGGTAGTAATAATATATTAGAAGACTGGTGGTCAAAAATAAAATGAGACCAAGTCTTCCTTTTATAACAACAGTTCTTCTTCTTCTTTTTCTTGTTTTGGCTTCACAGAAGCACTTGCCAGTGTCAATGTTTTGTTTCAATGGAGATTACAACATTTTACAAAAAAAGTGTTGTGAAAATAATTTCAATGTTCCAACTAGATGGTGGCTCTCGTGTTAGAACTTTCCAGGGCGATTTTGTGGCATCTCAGAATTCATAGTCCGTGGTATATTTTCTATTCACTTCACTTACGCCCAATAACTGAACTGTATTACATAAACCACCACCAATTTTACCAAGTTTAGAGTCAAATAACACAAGATTATGAATAAAATATAAAATCCACTACATGATAGACTAAAATCCCGCCAAAAACTCATAACAACAGTTGCTTCCAATTACAACGATTTTTGACAGAACTAAAAAAAACAGAAGTAATCAGCAAAAAGGTGCGGACCAAGAGTCTGCAGATCAGAGTCAATCTATTAATGTATTTGAAGATCTTTGTACGGTTTTCTATCTCACAAACTTTCTGGTATGGAGATTATTTTAAACCCAAAATTTACACTTCTGCGTACGATTTTTCATACAAACCTTGTCCTGATAATTACAAACACACCAAAAAAGGATAAACCAATAAGGTGCAACCATTATGAAGTGTTATGCTTACATACATTCGGCAATTGATTTTTATTTACATACATAAGTATTTATCTATTTAATCACGAAATCAACAAACAAGACCTGTGCAACTTCGACTACGGATGTGATAATGAGAAACATTATTTTCGAGGCTATTTAAGGACGTGTTGAGAACACATTTGACTGGAAAGGACGAAGAGTTAGTACCAGTGGTCATTCCATCTCGCATCTCCGTATGGTTCATGACATCATAGAAAGGCGTTGTAGGGGTTACAGGAACTATATTCACAATCTTTTTCTTTATTGTACCACGGCAAAATGACTGTACTGTGCCTGATGATAAGCACAGTACAATCCAAAAACAAATCTGTCATGCCGACATGCGAAAAGCTGGGTATGCGCAAGCTGATCCTGAAACGAGACACGCAGAAGCGAAGCACTATGACGGGCTTTTTACCATATACATGGTGGTTGCGACCCAGTCAGGCTGTAAAACCCTACCACTCCGCTTTCACCATTGCCTCGTTCGTTATTCAGCAGGGTGCACCACGTGCAGGTGAGGTTGACTTGGGTGTCTCAAGTCTTAGATGTTATTCGACACCCCTTACACCCCAAAGATGTCTTTTAACATTTTGGTTTTTGAATGACTTTCGTCGAACCAAAAGCTTTACTGGTATTATACCCAAAACAAATCTATCTATATAATGATTTTCAAAAATATTACTATAAGCCACATCTTTCAACTTAACACTTAACTTAATACTCAACTCAACTTAACTTAATAGAAATAACTTTTAATAAAAATTTATTTATCCTTTCTTTTACACAGTGGTCTGTATATATGCTTTTGCTTTAAGAGAACGTTCGCGTTAATGTTGATTTGAAGAATCCTTCGAAAACAGTACATTTTTTCTGCATCAAAGGTATTCCATGTCCACTTTTGTAGTCCTGACTACGTGTATGCAAAATTTCATAATCATTGGATGAATAGTTAAGGCGTGAAAGCGTAACAAACAAACAAACGCTCATTCGCATTTATAATATTAGTAAGGATTAGGTGTGTAATCATGTATGGTTATACTTAGGAACCAAAAGACCATTTGTTTGAATATGACCCAATTTCTTACGATAAAGACAAATCATTCCGAATTATTGTGGACTATAAAACATGCTGACAAAGACGATACAGGCATTTGTCATTTTTGATCATACTTACTCTATATTCATAGCGGTTAAAAAGTTTCGTGCGGGCAGTATTCAAAAAATGATATGTTTTATTATTTTAAAACTGTCAGTTTTGTCTAACTTGCTCATTGTATTAGATGCTAACATCAACTAAATATGGCAACTGATCTAATCTAATATTTAGTAAATCCATAAAAGAGACATATATGTTTAAGAGAACTACATAGGAGAAGGGATTGACATTTTTACATGCTTTTGAACAACTATAGATTGACCAAAACAATATTTATCGAGTATTAAAAAAAAAGAATCTCTATCAGATACGGATCGAAATGTACCAACGAATTATCGAAATGTGGCAACAGTTACCGACTTAACTACTAATATTATCGGCTAACGATAAAGTAAAATAATGTGAAGAAACTTAGACACTCCAAAACATTTTGTCGTAACTATTAAGAAACTAACACTGAGAAATTTCTAGGTGACTTTATCTTATGGACAAGAGCTAATTAAATAGTTTGACAGACAATCATATTACGTCAACGTTTAAAAGTATAATACTGTTCTGAGTCTCATGACAAAAAACTCACATACACTATTCGAGGGTCAATTAGTCAATGCAGACAACTCAAATATTACAATTACTACAAAAACTATAATCAAGGGAAAACCAAACTTATGACATTAGATTTACAGTAGATTTTTTAAAACACCGTGAAGTCGTATACATGATCCTGCATTGCGAAAATATTCGGTTATTCTATTGTGTTTATAGTCATAAATATGAGAGCATAGCATTATGTTAGTAATTTATGCATAAATTATAAATATTAAATATATTACCATATAAATGACTAAAACAAATGGCCTTCCTCATAGAAAGGAATTCTAGAATATTTAAAATTGAGTATTCAATGTTTGAAACTCCAAACGCATAAAGAGTCATAAAGGTGACAAACCCCTTTTACAGGATTATCAATTTAATTCCCTTTTGAGCGCTATCTATATAGAGAACTCGAGTATAATTGGACATTCCCTCGCTCAAACACTTAATGAGTTGAAACCACGGAGCAATCTGTTAAATATTTCCAAAGAGAAGTTACCGTCACAGACCACAGCCATATTATAAGGATGACTTTAGAGACTCGATCAATCCTAATACTTTACATTCGTGATCCATGGATGAATAGTTAAGGCGTGAAAGCGTAACAAACAAACAAACGCTCATTCGCATTTATAATATTAGTAAGGATTAGGTGTGTAATCATGTATGGTTATACTTAGGAACCAAAAGACCATTTGTTTGAATATGACCCAATTTCTTACGATAAAGACAAATCATTCCGAATTATTGTGGACTATAAAACATGCTGACAAAGACGATACAGGCATTTGTCATTTTTGATCATACTTACGAACACTTGGTAAGAATACCAAAAGAAGAAACCAAGCTTGAATCGTGTGATTGTGGGTCATTGTGTAACCATAGTCGGTCATCTCATCTCCTTTCACTTTCATTGGCCGTCAGCCGCGCTGTCAAATAGGGCGACCTTTATTTTATGTTGTTAGACGTAATGGGTACTAAGATTGCAAATAATCATTAATAATTTTAACAGATAGAAATGCTTTACTAACATCTCACTTGAGAGATATCTCGACTTGTTATTTACGCGTGTTTAATTATTCCTGGTCAGCTGTATTTTTGGCATTCAATAAAAACTGCTTGCTGGGAGTTCTTGGTGGTGTCTTGGAATGTTCTGTAGTGTATTTTATATTTTATTCCTAATCTTCTGTTATTTGGCTCTATATTTAGTAATATTCATGACAAAAAACTCACATACACTATTCGAGGGTTAATTAGTCAATGCAGACAAGTGAAATATTACAATTACCACAAAATTATAATGAAGGGAAAACCAAACTTATGGCATTAGATTTACAGTAGATTTTGTAAAACACCGTGAAGTCGTATACATGATCCTGCAGTATTGCAAAAATATTCGGTTATTGTATTGTGTTTAAAGTGATAAATATGAGAGCATAACATTATGTTAGTAATTTATGCATAAATTATAAATATTAAATATATTACCATATAAATGACTAAAACAAATGGCCTTCCTCATAGAAAGGAATTCTAGAATATTTAAAATTGAGTATTCAATGTTTGAAACTCCAAACGCATAAAGAGTCATAAAGGTGACAAACCCCTTTTACAGGATTATCAATTTAATTCCCTTTTGAGCGCTATCTATATAGAGAACTCGAGTATAATTGGACATTCCCTCGCTCAAAAAAATATTTAATATACAACTAAACACGGCAGCCCTATTTCCATAAAACCAAAAATCTTAGTTATTATTTTGGAAGTTCATTAAAAACTTGTCAAAACAATCACAACCGTTATAATATAGAGATAAATAACCAATAACCCAGATTCCTATTAAACGTATTACCTTATAAATTAAGATTTCCTTGTATTGACATTTCAAATTTGTAAATATGTCCTCAATGCATTTATAATATAATTTTTCTATACATATTATAATTTCATACATTTAGTTCAAGAAGGCAAAATAATATTTCTTTGTACTTGTCTAAAGGATAACAGTACCGCTTTCGTTCAATTTATTGTCATTTTTTAATACATTTAATTGAGTTATATTAATTTAAAACAAGAGATCCACCTCGGTTTCACTAGGGTACAACGTTCAAATGTGTTAAACTTAGATTCATTTTTGATACTTTGATATTAAATTAATAAACTACATAAGAATATTCACACGAACATAATTTTAAATTTCTGGTATTATTTTCCATAAAACTATATTGAACGCCCAACGTAACTAATGTTTTGGGGGCGTGTTCGATATAGTATGTATGATAAATTAAAACATTAGCTTCGCAAGGTAAACTTTAACATCGACAGTCTTGTGTCGAGGAAAAATCTATATGTGACTTGGAATATGTCGTTCGCAAGGGGGAGGGGGGAAGGGGAGGTGGCCCTCAGGCACTCTCACTTACCGAATGAAACGCAACAATGCAAGCACTAATACTTCACGTCGATTTTCTGTGAGAGGGTGGTACTACCCCGGGAGAGCCAACCCATTCATGCTGAAACCAGTAATAGCTTCAGCTACCACCTCAAAAATCTATCGATATAATGATTTTCAAAAATATTACTATGGGCTACTTCTTTCAACTTATAGAAATAACTTTTGATAAAAGTTTCTTTATCTTTTCTTTTACACAGTGGTCTGTATATATGCTTTTGCTTTAAGAGAACGTTCGCGTTAATGTTGATTTGAAGAATCCTTCGAAAACAGTACATTTTTTCTGCATCAAAGGTATTCCATGTCCACTTTTGTAGTCCTGACTACGTGTATGCAAAATTTCATAATCATTGGATGAATAGTTAAGGCGTGAAAGCGTAACAAACAAACAAACGCTCATTCACATTTATAATATTAGTAAGGATTATATGTGTAATCATGTATGGTTATACTTAGAGACCAAAAGACCATTTGTTTAAATATGACCCTATTTCTTACGATAAAAAGAAATCATTCCGAATTACTGTGGACTATAAAAAATGCTGACAAAGGCTATACAAGCATTTGTTATTTTTGATCATACTTATGAACACTTGGTAAGAATACCAAAAGAAGAAACCAAGCTTGAATCGTGTGATTGTGGGTCATTGTGTAACCATAGTCGGTCATCTCATCTCCTTTCACTTTCATTGGCCGTCAGCCGCGCTGTCAAATAGGGCGACCTTTATTTTATGTTGTTAGACGTAATGGGTACTAAGATTGCAAATAATCATTAATAATTTTAACAGATAGAAATGCTTTATTAACGCCGTCTCACTTGAGAGATATCTCGACTTGTTTTTTACGCGTGTTTAATTATTCCTGGTTGGCTGTATTTTTGGCATTCAATAAAAAGTGCTTGCTGGGAGTTTTTGGTGGGGTCTTGGAATGTCCTGTAGTGTATTTTATATTTTATTACTAGTCTTCTGTTATTTGGCTCTATATTTAGTAATATTGGTGGTGTTTTACGTAATATTGAAAGTGAAGGGAAGTGGATGAGATGTGTGGATGATGTGGATGATGGATGATAATACCACGTAGCATGGTTTCTAACGTGCCACAAAAACTCCCTGGAAAGTTCAAAGCAGACGGTTGTCAGTTGTCAGTCTTGTCAGTTTATTGAAAAGAAACTTGTAATATCTCACCTATTATACTCGACAATTACAGTAATAATCTACTAGAAGATTGGTTGTCAAAAGTAACATAAATAAGAAAATGCTTGCTGGTTATAACTAGCGAGTATAATAAGAGATAAAAAGTACGTTTTATAAACAAATCATATAATATTATTTTCTGTTACTAAAAGTATCTCATAAAATAATTTATACGCGTTATTTATTTTAATGCTTCCGTAAGCGACCTGTTATTATTTATATTAAGTTAAGTTAATATTTATATACATCCTTTAGAGTTTGAGACATTGTGTCCAATAGCGATCCATTGCGTTGTACCGATGCATATTAACGCCCGTCAAGCTGTGAGCTTCGTCAGGATACGACTGTGGAAAAAATATAAGAGTACAATCATAGTCTTTTGTTTGTTTTTTTTTTCAGCGAAAGTTGCCCCCTTGTTACGTACTAGCTGATACCCGCGAATTTGTCTGCGATGTCCTGCTTATGCCCATCTTTTCCACGGCAAGAAAACACACACCGTTAAAAGCTTAATGCTTGTAAAACTCGTACTTTCTTAAATCTTTAATAACGTTATATTACATGAAGCTATCGTGATAATTCTCTTTTAGATAAGGAACAGACATAAATAAGAAAATGCTTGCTGGTTATAACTAGCGAGTATAATAAGAGATAAAAAGTAGTAGGAGTAGGCACAGGCGCAGAATGTTACCACAGAGTACATCATAAATCTTTCTTACCATAGATTAAAAACTTATGCCATAGATCATTACAAACACGTGTTAGTATTATATTTATTAATCTCCAAGAACGCTTAAGCTATGATAAGTATGAAATCGTCTTCTATAAAAAATATTTAATATACAACTAAACACGGCAGCCCTATTTCCATAAAACCAAAAATCTTAGTTATTATTTTGGAAGCTCATTAAAAACTTGTCAAAACAATCACAACCGTTATAATATAGAGATAAATAACCAATAACCCAGATTCCTATTAAACGTATTACCTTATAAATTAAGATTTCCTTGTATTGACATTTCAAATTTGTAAATATGTCCTCAATGCATTTATAATATAATTTTTCTATACATATTATAATTTCATACATTTAGTTCAAGAAGGCAAAATAATATTTCTTTGTACTTGTCTAAAGGATAACAGTACCGCTTTCGTTCAATTTATTGTCATTTTTTAATGCATTTAACTGAGTTATATTAATTTAAAACTAGTGATCCACCTCGGTTTAGCTTAGGTACAACGTGCAAATGTGTTAAACTTAGATTCATTTTTGATACGTTGATATTAAATTAATAAAAACTACATAAGAATATTCACACGAATAAATTTTTTCTGCGCGTAATTTTAAATTTGTAGTAGTATAAGAAGTAAAAAAAAAAAAAAAAACAGAAATCTATCCAGTAGTTTTTGAGTGATACGCGCAAAACGAGAAGCCTCTATAATTTTATTCATCTCTTAACTTTCTACGTCATTGTTTACTTGTAAAAGCCTTCAATAATGGAAAAAAAGTGGAAATCCTAGTTGTAATACATTCGATTTATAATTTAATTATAGCTTTTATAATATTTAATACTTTGATTAAGTTTTCTGACAACTATGTAACTAACTAAAATAGTGTAGTTATTTGAAATGATATGCTCTAAAGGATAATTTTCAACTATATTGAACGCCCAACGTAATTAATGTTTTGGGGACGTGTTCGATATAGTATGTATGGTAAATTAAAACATTAGCTTCGCAAGGCAAACTTTAACACCAACAGTCTTGTATCGAGGAAAAATCTGTATGTGACATCGAATATGTCGTTCGCTTTCAAAAGGCCGGTGTGCATAGACAATTTTAAATGGCCAGCACGCTACCAATGTATTTAATCGGATAAGGATTAATACTACATGGTCAAGATAGCGCCAAAGTTTCTGAGGTTGTAGGGGGTAATCTCAGGAAGTACTAAACCGATTTCAAAAATTGTTTTACCAATACAATACCACGTTAATTGGAAGTGTTATAGACTATATATTAACCCAAAAAAGGAAAAGACTTCTAGTGGTAGTCGGATTTACAAAGTCGGAAAAAAAGGGTCTAACGAAAGCGATTCTTACGAATGCTGCCTTAGATAGCGCCGCAAGTAAACAAATAACCAACTATTGTTTAAAAGGGAAGGGGAGGGGAGGTGATCTTCCGGCGCTCTCACTGACCCAACGAAACGCAACAATGTAAGCACTGTTACTTCAAGTCAGTGGTTCTGTGAGAGGGGGGTACGACCCAGGGCGAGCCGACCCATTCATGCTCAAAACCAGTAATAGCTTCAGCGTGGCTCTACCACTTGTTTATAGTTAGTTATCTTACGCCATCAATATACTGGTAAATTGTAAATTATATATCGATTTTCAAATTATACGCAAGTTATTTGTTTAATTAGTATATTTATCTGTCACATGTAGACCTTGTCTACAATTCGGCCAGTGTCATGTGATGAGTGCGATAATTCAGATAAAAAATGTATTAAATAAGAACATTTTGCACGGTAGCTGAACATAGGATAGTTAATATAATAATTAGATAATTAATCTCTCATTACGGTATAATAAAATTTTATTCCATTATGACTCAAATATGTGATGAATATCCTGTGATATCCTGTGATGAATACCTGTGTGTTATGTATGAGATGTATACTATATGTATCAGAGGATAAGGCTTGTAATTAATTCACAACATTGATGAAAAATTGCATACTTTTATGAATTGAATTGAATTATTCTATATACATAGATGCATCACAAACCGAACGCTTATATTAGGCCGTTCGCTTCTCTCTATCGCTTGTTCCGCGCTCTCACTTGCACGCTCGGCTTAAGCGGAACGTGACATTTAGTCATGCTTTTTCGTGCAAGCAGGCGGCGTTCATCAATTTATAAGATCATGTTAATAAAAATATATTAAAAGTACGGTAAATATAGTAAAAGTAAACATATCGAAAGACATAATATAATAGCATATCTATCATAAATGAAAATAAACAATATTTATATATAAATGGTTTTATTAGAAAACGTAGAAATATATACAACATTACAATGGAATAAAATTGGTCTAACTATACCATGTAGTTTCACAGTAATATCAACGGACATTAAATTAAATTAACGGACATTAAATTAAATTAACGGACATTAAATTTCAATTACATAACATACTAAAAACAAATGATAGTTCACTCACTCTATTGTTTAGTGACAAACAGACAAATTCAGTGTAATCACAGTTTCTCAGTTGCCTCTATAAAACCATCTTTACGAGGAATTTTTTCATTTGCACATTTGAGAGAATAAAGAAAAAAAACAATTACTTCATAAATACGTATTAACAAAAAAATTAACCTTCCTCGTTACAGTTTACAAATATAATTTATATTTTTACAGTTCGCTTCGTTTTATAAACAAATCATATAATATTATTTTCTGGGTCTAAGAGTATCGCATAAAATAATTTATACGCGTTATTTATTTTAATGCTTCCGTTAGCGACCAGTTATTATTTATATTAAGTTAAGTTAATATTTATATACATTCTTTAGAGTTTGAGACATTGTGTCCAATAGCGATCCATTGCGTTGTACCGATGCATATTAACGCCCGTCAAGCTGTGAGCTTCGTCAGGATACGACTGTGGAAAAAATATAAGAGTACAATCATAGTCTTTTGTTTGTTTTTTTTTTCAGCGAAAGTTGCCCCCTTGTTACGTACTAGCTGATACCCGCGAATTTGTCTGCGATGTCCTGCTTATGCCCATCTTTTCCACGGCAAGAAAACACACACCGTTAAAAGCTTAATGCTTGTAAAACTCGTACTTTCTTAAATCTTTAATAACGTTATATTACATGAAGCTATCGTGATAATTCTCTTTTAGATAAGGAACAGGTGTATAAGAAGTAAAAAAAAAAAAAAAAACAGAAATCTATCCAGTAGTTTTTGAGTGATACGCGCAAAACGAGAAGCCTCTATAATTTTATTCATCTCTTAACTTTCTACGTCATTGTTTACTTGTAAAAGCCTTCAATAATGGAAAAAAAGTGGAAATCCTAGTTGTAATACATTCGATTTATAATTTAATTATAGCTTTTATAATATTTAATACTTTGATTAAGTTTTCTGACAACTATGTAACTAACTAAAATAGTGTAGTTATTTAATATATGTATATGAATACTTATACCTTTGGAAAATAATTTTAATAACAATAGTTGTGTTACTATTTATTCATATACAGAGAAAAATATAGTTTCTTATCTATGCTAATATTATAAAGAGGTAAAGTTTCTGAGGTTGTAGGGGGTAATCTCAGGAAGTACTAAACCGATTTCAAAAATTGTTTTACCAATACAATACCACGTTAATTGGAAGTGTTATAGACTATATATTAACCCAAAAAAGGAAAAGACTTCTAGTGGTAGTCGGATTTACAAAGTCGGAAAAAAAGGGTCTAACGAAAGCGATTCTTACGAATGCTGCCTTCGATGAGAGATATATGATCGAGTTCTAGAGAAAAGTTGTAGAGCTTGATAATACCTACAAAAATTAGCGTTAACGTATGTCTAACACCTATAAAATGTTAATAACATTTCCGGTTATATGTTCACTTAAAATATTTATTAACATTATAATATTGTTCTATATTTCAAACCACATTTGAATATTCTATTAGAAACTTTTACTTTTTAATTGTATTGGAATGCAAAATACTATCCAGAACTGGTATCAATAAATATTTCAATCAATATATTATAATCCATGTATCATTTTCATTCATCTATTAGATAGACCTATCTTCTTTATATGAAACTAGCGGTCCGTCCCGGCTTCGCACGAGTGAACAATTGTTTTAAACATTTGGGTTAAACAATTGGCTAAAACTGGTCATAGTCTTGAAAATCTTGTACCCACGATCCAACCCAGAATCGAAAAACTTACAGAAAGAAATGTCTTCTGTTCGAGGGTAGATGATTGTACGAACCTAACAAAATTATAAGATAAAACAAACTACCCGGTGAATCTATCTGTTTTGATGCGTGATGGCTTAGCGGGAACTACTCTTTACTGTATCTGCCAAATCAAGTCACAGTTAAGCTAAACACTGGTGAAACACGCCATAATAAACACGCCATTTTGCAAAAAATGAGCGGATTATCTGTGATTATTTGCCAAAAACGCTTTTTCTTGGTTCTGGTATCGCTTCTCTCTATCGCTTGTTCCGCGCTCTCACTTGCACGCTCGGCTTAAGCGGAACGTGACATTTAGTCATGCTTTTTCGTGCAAGCAGGCGGCGTTCATCAATTTATAAGATCATGTTAATAAAAATATATTAAAAGTACGGTAAATATAGTAAAAGTAAACATATCGAAAGACATAATATAATAGCATATCTATCATAAATGAAAATAAACAATATTTATATATAAATGGTTTTATTAGAAAACGTAGAAATATATACAACATTACAATGGAATAAAATTGGTCTAACTATACCATGTAGTTTCACAGTAATATCAACGGGCATTAAATTAAATTAACGGACATTAAATTAAATTAACTGACATTAAATTTCAATTACATAACATAATAAAAACAAATGATAGTTCACTCACTCTATTGTTTAGTGACAAACAGACAAATTCAGTGTAATCACAGTTTCTCAGTTGCCTCTATAAAACCATCTTTACGAGGAATTTTTTCATTTGCACATTTGAGAGAATAAAGAAAAAAAACAATTACTTCATAAATACGTATTAACAAAAAAATTAACCTTCCTCGTTACAGTTTACAAATATAATTTATATTTTTACAGTTCGCTTCGTTTTATAAACAAATCATATAATATTATTTTCTGTTACTAAAAGTATCTCATAAAATAATTTATACGCGTTATTTATTTTAATGCTTCCGTAAGCGACCTGTTATTATTTATATTAAGTTAAGTTAATATTTATATACATCCTTTAGAGTTTGAGACATTGTGTCCAATAGCGATCCATTGCGTTGTACCGATGCATATTAACGCCCGTCAAGCTGTGAGCTTCGTCAGGATACGACTGTGGAAAAAATATAAGAGTACAATCATAGTCTTTTGTTTGTTTTTTTTTTCAGCGAAAGTTGTCCCCTTGTTACGTACTAGCTGATACCCGCGAATTTGTCTGCGTTGTCCTGCCCATGCCCTTCTTCTCCACGGCAAGAAAACACACATTGTTAAACGCCTGCTTGTAAAACTCGTAGTTACTTAAATCTTTAATAACGTTATTTTACATGAAACTATCGTGATAATTCTCTTTTAGTGTCTAAGAAGTAAAATTTAAAAAAATGACAGAAATCTATATAGTAGTTTTTGCGTGATATGCGTACAACGACAGGCCTCTATGATTTTATTTATATACTAGCTTCTACCCGCGACTTCATCGGCGTGGAATAGTTACTTTGGGCTAATTAACACGCAGCGGAAACTCTGAAAAAAAACGATTTTGAAACATTCTTTATTGGTACTCAGCTCCTATTGGTCTTAGCGTGTTGATATATAGCCTATAACTTTTCTCTATAAATGAACTCTCTAGCACTGAAATAATTTTTCAAATCCGACCAGTAGTTCCTAAGATTACTCCCTAAAACCTCACAAACTTTACCTCTTTATAATATTAGTATAGATATGATAATATAAGATTTCGCAAGAGCATTACGATAGTAGAAATAACTATTTATCGATATCAATATGGCAAATTCGAATTATGTATCAGTCATAACCAAGCCTTAGCAAAGCACCGACAGTATTGCTTCAGTATACATTGCAGTATACAGCATAAAAATGCTACAAGCTCAGTTAGGGTAAAAGACGCAGAAAACTGTTTTAAGTTAAGGTAACCGTTATGCTATGGAAATGCCATTATCTTCTATAATAAAATCAATACGTAAAGTGATTTTACAGCATTCTTAGTTTATTAACTGAGGCTTCGAAAATTTGGTAAAACATGATTTTTTACATGAATCATATATCCAAAGACTATGTATAAGAAAAAATTACAGGGTACCTATCTAAGTCTTATAATAAGGAAAATATATGAGAAGTTTCAGATATTTACATGAACATTAACTGGGTAAGCTCAAAAACAATAACAGCATAAAGTTTTTTTTCTATTTCAAACTTTGACTGCGTTGTGAGTCATGTTAATATGAGTATTAAGAGTCGTAATTTGGTAGGATTTTTTGAAGTTATACTTCTTCTGCCGCGTTAGGGAAAAATAATGAGAGTCAATTTTTACGATGCGCGCGCACACCGCCACGAAAAACCGACACCCTGAAGTTAGCTATAGTCAACTTTTTCTATTGTTAGTGTCGTTTTTTCTACAAACGTAGAATAAGGCGAAAGATAAAATTTTTGAAAAGATTTTTATCTTGTTACGCCAAAGAAGTATAAACTTCTAACGCGTTTACATAAGTACACACACACTTCTTTTTTTAAATTAATATGGAAACGAATTAGTACTATCCTGAAAAAAAAACCGATAATACTCAAAATAAGAACCACCCTAGTATACTCATTCATAGATTATCAAATCTTCCTAAGAGTATTTATTATACTTACTCGTATTTATATAAACATGTATACTCTACATTATATCTCGTTCACAATTTGAATTTATCATTTAGCAGCAACCATTTCTCTATCGCTTTGTGCTTGCCAAATAAATAATTAGTGGACCCTTTGCTTTTATGTAAATTGTAGTTACGTCGAACAAAACTTTCGAAGCGAATATATAATATCTGGGCTCAATGCTTCTGGTTTATTCAATTAATCCGTATAATAAATTGTTGGTTGACCCTATTTTTTAAATTAAGCTAAGTTATTCGTTTTGCGTCGTTGTTTATTTGTAAAAGCCTTCAATAATGGAAAAAAGTGGAAATCCATTCGATTTATTTGAGAGCCTAATTATAGCTTTTATAATATTTAATATTTTAATTGAGTTTACTGACAATTATGTAACTAACTGAAATAGCGTAATTATTTAAATATATGTATATGAATACTTATACCTTTGGAAAATAATTTTAATAACAAAAGTTCTATTACTATTTATTCATATACAGAGAAAAATATAGTTTCTTATCTATGCTAACGTTATAAAGAGGTAAAGTTTGTGAGGTTGTATGGGGAGGAGGGTAATCTTAGGAACTACTAAACCGATTTTGAAAATTCTTTTACCAATACAAAACCACGTTATTTGTGAGTGTTATAGACTATATATTAACCCAAAAAGTAAAAGACTTTTTAGTGGTAGTCGGATTTGCAAAGTAAGTCGGAGAAAAAATGGTCGAACAAAAACGTTTCTTACGAACGCTGCCTTAACGATGAGAGATATAATAATATGATTGAGTTCCAGAGAAAAGTTGTAGAGCTTGATACTGCCTACAAAAAATTCAGGGACAGGATATGTCTAACTTTTATATTTAAGTCACAAAAAGTAGTTTTTTTATAAATGTTTACCGCCGAACGAAGTGGGCACAGGTCAGCAAACCATTTCTCACTGTTATTGAATAAAATAATTATTACTAACACCTATAAAATATGAATAACATTTCCGATTATATGTTCACTTTTAATATTTATTAACACTATAATGTTGTTCTATATTTCAAACCACATTTGAATATTCTATTGGAAACTTTTACTTTTTAATTGTATTGGAATGCAAAATACTGTCCAGAACTGGTACCAATAAATATTTCAATCAATGTATTATAATTCAGGTATCATTTACATTCATGTATTAGATACACCTATCTTCTTTATATAGAATGAAAGTAATGTGATATTTTTTTAGATAAGGACCAAGGGTATAATAACTAAAACAAAAAAAAGTGATAAAAACCTATCCAGTATTTACGCGATGCGCACATAATGGGAGACGTCTACCATATCATTTATATAAGAAGATAATATCAAATAGTAATAAAATTGTAACATCTAGTGATTTATGATAGACAGTTTAATAAAAAAAAATCTTTTTCATAATACATACATAAAATATATAGACAAATATTTGAAAAAAAAATCCTTTTTGATAAACCATAACCATAAAACATATATGATATTTTCTATTAATAACTTACCATTTGTTTGAAAGGTATATTACGTTCTTGCAAAGCCTTTATCAACTTAGCCGCGTTCTGATAGTGAACGTTATCGTCGGCAT
>MU160382.1:0-18935 GCA_015888305.1 Antheraea pernyi | reverse complement strand
TCGTGTCCCTCCAGCTTGTCGACGAGTAGAGTGACGTCACCGGCTTCATATCCTGACAAATTGTCTTCCTCAGTAGGCAAGCCCATGTAGCGTTCCGTGTACATTGTATCTAGAATATAATATAACATGTCAGGTATATCGGCGTAGACAAACAACGATAAATATCTAATCTTTCAACACGTGCTCTGTCGTGTATTACATATTTTCAGCCAATTTTTATAAAATATCAGATTTCCGTTTGTTACATTTTACGCCTTTCTTTCATCGATAAATCGTGTGGCTTATATTTTGTTTAATTTTTTTTTTCAAATTAAAATATCAGTAAGGAGTTATCATGTTTACTTTGCAATAATGTTTTTATATACACCTATCTCATTCCCGCCTGCGTTGTTATGCATTAAAAAATGAGAAAGGGTTAGTCAAATCCAAAAATAAGAAGTCTAGAACTATGGGACTAGTTATGGTGATACGATTAGTAGTTTAGGTATCATTGAGAGCCTCAAATATTTACAGTTTCTAGAAATAATAGAAGCTACGTAAAAAATCCTTTACACACGTTTTATTTATTACGCGTAATCTTATATATGAATGACAATATCTTCTGAGACATTCATTGACATGACATGCTGTTAAGGAGAATTTTGATCTACACAAAAATTATATGTAAAAATACAGACAATTACTATGGGTTTTGAGGTATATATACCTTTGATATACCATGAAAGACTTTTCTCGTGGCATTTTTAAGATGTCAAATTATATGAAGTAACAGTGCATACATTGTTGCGTTTCGTTCGGTCAGTGAGAGCGCCGGAGGCCCACCTCTCCAACCCTCTCCTCTCTCCTCTCCCTCTCCCTCCCCTAACCTTTCCTCCCACGGGTGGCAACGCACTTGCGACTCCTCTGGTATTGTTAGTGTCCATGGACGGTGGTGATCACTTAACATCAAGTGACCCACCTGTTCGTTTGCCACCTATGACATAAAAATATATATATATTACATTATTTCGATGTACCTGATAAGGTTTAGCTAATGTTACTAGTACTACTATAAGCGCCCGGAAACTCTTTCTCAAAAATTCATCAGAATAAAACGACTTTTATCTACTTTAAATAAATATAACAAACATATATTATACACGAAATCCTTCTGGAAGAAATTCTCTAAGCGATAGTGAAAACCTTATAATTGTATAGAAATCCGCTGGATAGTTTAGAAGAACTAAAAGCACAGACAAGCACGAACAGCGACTTCATTTTCTAATATTTGTAGCTACAGAAGATTATAGATTATAAATATTACTTATAGGATTCTTTCATACGTAACTAATGCATAATCACAAATGATAATTAACAAATGAATGTCACAAATATTATTTAATACTCACTCAAAACATTCCTATAAAACGGGACCCGACAACTTTCTCTTGAAGAAGTGAGAAGGAAAATTAAATGAATAAATTATACGAAAAAATCAAAATACCAGTTTTTTATTACATAACTTGTTAGAAAACATCGCCAGTATGTTTATTACTATATTCATTTCGGAATTTGCATAAACATGCAGTACTATTACCCGCAACTGTACCTAAATACCACATTTAGGCATTTGCGCAAATATACTTACACTATACTGAATTACTAACAAAAAATAGGTAAGTACTATAATTTATTTACATATAGGTTAATGGAGTCTAAATCAGTTGAATAGTAAAAAAAATACGTGTGTCTATCAGTGTACACACGTAAGAAGTGAAACTTCTTTATGACATCATTTTTCGAAAAATGATCTACTATATTTACAACTTTACAGAAATTGGTTAAATAAGGCTAAATTAGATAAAGTTTAAGCAAAAGGCTTTTATTATTATAAACATGGATACAAATAATTCAATTATTTTACCTTATTGTTACTAAGATTATAATAGCATTTCATCAATTATATTTCATTAATTATAATAGAATTATTACTATTATTGTTATCGTTATTATATATTTTTGAAATTAATGGCTTATGATAACTGAAATATGAAATATATGGTTTACATTCCACGGAATCTGATCATTGTGAGCGCACCTTTAGAAATAAACATGGCGCGTAACGGAAAAATGTACAGAAATTAAGATGGCGCGTAACCGAAAAACGTTACATACGTTTTTACATGCTCTAAAATTCCTCCCTACGTCGATAAAGAAGTTTCACTTCAAAAATAGTTATAAGTAATTCAAATATACATATAACATTTCTTTTAAAATCTTTGTAATCAATGAAAGTATATTTGTATTAACGTAAAAAATATATATTCCTAAACAACTTAAACATGTATTACATTTTGTTTGTTTGTTTGTTTGTTTGTTTGTTTGTTTGTTTGTTTGTTTGTTTGTTTGTTTGTTTGTTTGTTTGTTTGTTTGTTTGTTTGTTTGTTTGTTTGTTTGTTTGTTTGTTTGTTTGTTTGTTTGTTTGTTTGTTTGTTTGTTTGTTTGTTTGTTTGTTTGTTTGTTTGTTTGTTTGTTTGTTTGTTTGTTTGTTTGTTTGTTTGTTTGTTTGTTTGTTTGTTTGTTTGTTTGTTTGTTTGTTTGTTTGTTTGTTTGTTTGTTTGTTTGTTTGTTTGTTTGTTTGTTTGTTTGTTTGTTTGTTTGTTTGTTTGTTTGTTTGTTTGTTTGTTTGTTTGTTTGTTTGTTTGTTTGTTTGTTTGTTTGTTTGTTTGTTTGTTTGTTTGTTTGTTTGTTTGTTTGTTTGTTTGTTTGTTTGTTTGTTTGTTTGTTTGTTTGTTTGTTTGTTTGTTTGTTTGTTTGTTTGTTTGTTTGTTTGTTTGTTTGTTTGTTTGTTTGTTTGTTTGTTTGTTTGTTTGTTTGTTTGTTTGTTTGTTTGTTTGTTTGTTTGTTTGTTTGTTTGTTTGTTTGTTTGTTTGTTTGTTTGTTTGTTTGTTTGTTTGTTTGTTTGTTTGTTTGTTTGTTTGTTTGTTTGTTTGTTTGTTTGTTTGTTTGTTTGTTTGTTTGTTTGTTTGTTTGTTTGTTTGTTTGTTTGTTTGTTTGTTTGTTTGTTTGTTTGTTTGTTTGTTTGTTTGTTTGTTTGTTTGTTTGTTTGTTTGTTTGTTTGTTTGTTTGTTTGTTTGTTTGTTTGTTTGTTTGTTTGTTTGTTTGTTTGTTTGTTTGTTTGTTTGTTTGTTTGTTTGTTTGTTTGTTTGTTTGTTTGTTTGTTTGTTTGTTTGTTTGTTTGTTTGTTTGTTTGTTTGTTTGTTTGTTTGTTTGTTTGTTTGTTTGTTTGGTTGAACGCTATGATCTCAGGAACTACCAGTCTGATTTGAGAAAGTCTTTCGGTTTTAGATAGTTCATTTATCGAGGAAGGCTATAGGCTATATATCATCACGCTAAGATCAATAGAAGCAGAGCACCAATGAAGAATGTTTCAAAATCGGGCACTTTTTTTGCTTTTGAGCGATTACGTTATTATTATATACGTTGCCATGGTAACGTAGTAAGTAGTAGTAATAATATTCGTCCAATAGGACAGGCGAAGGAATTAATCCATACTGCCAATTCTGAAGTTATGTGGTAAGTATCAACGCTAACATTTTCAAAGTTTATTTTGTTTTCGTATTCAAAATTTTATACTACTTTTATTTCCAATTTTTTATTTGTTCTATATTACGTATTATAAAAATAAAGTTTGTGTATGTACAATTAAAATAACAACTTTTTGATGAATGGATATGGCTACAAATGACCAAAAAAAACTTTTTTTATACTTTGTCTATATTTTTATATTATTATATTTTGTCTGTTTGTTTGTTTGTCCTGGGTAATTTCCAATACGACTGGACCTATTTTAACGGGAATTTTACTTTTTACTGCCAGATAACCGAAATTATAGCGGTTGACATATTCTACTTTATTTGTCCGCGGCTTCGTCCGCATTACTTTGGGCCGATTTTCACGGGGTATTTACTGGTAGATAACAGACCTTAAAAAAGTAATTAATAATCTCAGGAACTACCAGTCCGATTTGAGAAAATCCTTCGGTTTTAAATAACTCATTTATCGAGGAAGGCTACAGGCTATATATCATCACGCTAAGACCAATAGAAGCAGAGCACCAATGAAGAACGTTTCAAAATCGGGCACTTTTTTCCTTTTGAGAGATTTCGTTAGTAGTAGTAATAATATTCGTTCAATAGGACAGGCGAAGGAATTAATCCATACTGCCAATTCTGAAGTTGTCAATATAGGTATTTCTTATATATCCTTTAATCAATTTTATTCCATGTCTAAGTTACAATAAAGGCATAAGCGCCAAATCTTCTATATAATATGTCGTACATTATTTTAACCATCATTATTATTTTCTTAGTCTTCATAATCATAAAACAAAATTGTTCAAATAAAGATTTCGTTAGCGTTAGTATTATATACGTTGCCATGGTAACGTGGTAAGTTTCTATCGCAAACATTTTCGAAGTTTATTTTGTTTTCCTATGGAAAAAGTTTATACTACTTTTATTTCTAATTTTTTATTTGTTCTCTATTACGTATTATAAAAATAAAGTTTATGTATGTACAATTAAAATAACAACTTTTTGATGAATGGCTAAGGCTACAAATGAACAAAAAAAATTTCTTTATACTTTGTCTATATTTTTATATTAGTATATTTCTCTGTTTGTTTGTTTGTTGCGGGTAATCTCCAAAACGGCTGGACCTATATTTACGGGAATTTTACTTTTTACTGCCAGATAGTCGAAATTATAGCGGTTGACATGTTCTATTTTATTTTTCCGCGGTTTCGTCCGCATGGCTATTTCCAAAATGGTTGGACCTATTTTCACGGGGTATTTACTGGTAGATAGCAGACCTTATAAAAAGTAATTTAGGTTTTTTATTCGCCTTCGGCCGCAGTGGAATATCCGTAATGCTTGAACTGATTTTCACGGGACTTTCACTGGAAGATAACTCACCTTATAAGAAGTAACTATTTTATTTTGTTTCTCAAGACTTTGTCCGCAATATCCTACTATCTCCTAATTGATTGGACCGACTTTCACGGGGCTTTTACGGGCAGATAACTAGCGGGCTCGGAAGACGTTGTCGCGCCCGGATAATAGAATGAAAACTTTGACAAATTATACCTAAACCTTCCCCATGAATTATCATTCTATCTACTGGTGAAAACAGCATGAAAATGGTAGTTTTTGACTTTATCGCGAACAGATAAGCTGACAGAGGACTTTTTTAACCGACTTCGAAAAAGGAGGAGGTTACTATGTTCGGTTGTATGTATTTTTTTCATGCATGTTAATCGATATTTTAGTTAATTATGAACCGATTTTAATGATTCTCTTTTTATTTGAATTGGTACACTATGTAGTGATTGACTGCTACGTATGTATTAGTCCATGTGAAATTGATGACGTGAGACGTGTGCCTTATTGACTCCAAGAATAAATATACATAATTGAAAGTCATATATTTGTATGTAATGTGAATTATATCATCTTTTTGGTCAATTTGGCTGCCATATTGTCTTATTTACCACGTTTGCTTCTACATAACTCAGTTATTATAGCAACGTATAAGAATAACTTAAGTATAGCTACAATACGGGCATATTATATCTATCTATAAAATAAAAGATTTAAGATATATTGTTCGATAATGTATAGCTTATAATTTTCATTACTTTCTTATATAGTGTTAGTGAGTACTGAGTTTGGTATATAGTAGGTTGAAGTTCCAGTTATGTTGCTGATGATAAATCCCATCCCACTCGATATACTATTTGTATTCATATATCTAATGTACACGTTACATGTTACAGTTGGCGTGAGTGTCGTAGTTACAAATGTTTTTGAAAAAACTTTTCTGTAAAGTACACACCCACTCACAATTTTCCATTTCTTTAATACATTTTTTAAAAAGCGCGTGCGGAGCCGCGGGTAACAGCTAGTATATTATAATTTTATATCCGTGTTATTACAAAAACGTTAAATACGTATTAAATACTTGGTTTAAAAAAGTTTCCTAATAAATGCACCGCGCTCGCCCGAGGCAAGTTCGCGTTATTCTTTTTCACAAGTCTAACCTAACGTAACTAAAGCGAGACAAAAGATCAAGATGGCGAACATTCAGCGACTGCGGTGCATTTAACCGTACCTTTTTAAAGCCAGGGTTTAGATACGTATTTAACTTTTTTGTAATAACACCGTAAATGTTTATTAAAAAGATCGAGTTTCTTGCCGGTTCTTCTCGATGACTGGGTTATTTTCCGTACCGATGGTAGTTTTGACGTTCAAAAGTGCCCACTTAGGGCCTAAATTGAATAAAGTGATTTTGATTTAATTACCCCAATTTGGGCTTTTTACCTTAAATGCTAACATATATTTGGGAATTTATCTATGTATTTTCAATGTACTGTATTGTTGTTCGTTGCCAGTTGCCTGTTATAAAGTTACAATATCGGCAGAACACGTGTGTGCTGATAAAATTTATCCAAACATTTATATCTATTATATGGGAACATTTAAACTACATAATATCTGGTTACTGTTGTCGCCCGCATCGTTATTTTATATTCGGTGAGAATGTGACCAAACTTAAACATAGAAAAAATATATATATATAAATCAATGAGTACTCTTGTCTTTCCTGGAATAAAGACATAATAAATAATACTTATGCGTAACTTTTCTATTTCACTATGAATCAAGCTTTAAAATTATATAAATCTTTTCAGATATTCTCGTATATATTCTTGGAAAAAAGGAAACTATGGCATAAATAACAAAAGAATAACGAAATATAAACATGTTATGAAATAAGTAATTCAAATATACATATAACATTTCTTTTAAAATCTTTGTAATCAATGAAAGTATATTTGTATTAACGTAAAAAATATATATTCCTAAACAACTTAAACATGTATTACATTACAGAAGCATTTTAGATAAGCAAGTCGGATAATTTCTTTATTCCGCGTAAAATGTGTAGACAGTTTTCGTGTAGTATGAAAAGCAATAGCTGCATTATAGCAACGCTCATTGTATTAAAATTATATAATCCTTAATTACTGTTTTGAATTAGATTATATGATTTGAACTGTAAATACTGCATCTTGGTAAAGTGAAGTCACAAAATATACGATAGTTACAGTTTCGAAGAAAAAGGAAATAACGCGATTTTTATTTGTCCAAAAATATACCATATAAAATAAAATACACAGTTTGTAGGTTATTTTAGCTTGTTTACTATTTACAAAATATTCATAGAAATTCAAATTGTAGGACAATGCCTTGTGCCTCTAGAAAATTGACGTTTTTACACATATGACTTTATTCCTTGAAAATGCACTATGTTCCTAGTGATAAGACTTTACTCACTGTAATAAAGCCATGATGTAACCGGGGCGGTTGAGACACCACACTGGAAGAGATGGTCGTCATCGTGCACAAGTGTCAACAATGTAGCGTAGCCACCATAACTGTGACCCCAGATACCAACCCTGTCGGGGTCAAGGAACTGGTACCTTTCTAAAACTTGTCTGAAAAACAAATGTAATAAATTGATAGTATTGCTGCTTTTATACCCTAGACTGCCAAGTAGTGACATTTATTTGTACACGAGCTTACGTTATTTGACTCTATACCATATTATAGTGCTGAGATTTCACTTAGTACAATTTAATTATTGCGCTTAAGTGTATTAGAAATAATAATATGGAACTCGAATTATGAAATGCTACAAAAACCGTTTGGAAAATTCTAATAATTTCAACCACTAGAAAGGATGACAGCTCAGTAGTTAACGTATTCAGACACTACGGATATCGACGAAAGTTCGAATCATTGTCAACAAGCCGGAGTTTTTGGTGAAGGTAAACATCCTCATAACACGGTGGTAGGGCTTCTTCTAAGATCGTTGCCCGCTAGCTACCATCATCAAATTGAAAATATGTCGCCAAACACCTTATACGCATGTTTTATACGCACCTTATGTTTCGGCAGCTTCACTATACAGTCCTTCAAATTAATTAGCGTTTTTACCATCTTCGACCACATCATCATTTAACATCAGGCGATGTTTTTTTTTTTTTTATAGTAGCACGGCAAAGTGACTGCACTGTGCCTGATGGTAAGCATAGTACAATCCAAAAACAATGGCGACCGCCGAGTGACATACTATCCATCGCCGGTCGCCGCTGTCATGCCGGCCTGTAAAAAGCTGGATATGCACAGGCTGATCCCGAAACGCGACCCGCAAAAGCGAATCACTATGACGGGCTTTTTCGCCATATACATGGTGGTTGCGACCCAGTCAGGCTGTAAAACCCTACCACCCCGCTTTCGCCATTGCCTCGTTCGTTATTCAGCAGGGTGCACCACGTGCTGGTGAGGTTGGCTTGGATGTCTCAAGTGTTAGATGTTATTTGACACCCCTTACACCCCAAAAGGTTGTTGTAGCCAAAAGAAAAAATAAAAATGAATTGTTCGAACACTAAAATCATGAAGGTGGTAAAGCCACGCTGTAGCTATTACTAGTTTCAGCATGAATGGTTCGGATCGCCCGGGGTAGTAGAATGTTGCGTTTCGTTCGGTCAGTGAGAGCTCCGGAGGCCCACCTCCTTTCCCCTTTCTCTTTTCCCTACCCCTCGCCCACAACGGCAACGCACTTGACTCCCTTGGTGTTGCTAGTGTCTATGGACGGTGGTGATCACTTAACTTCAGGTGACCCACCTGTTCGTTTGCCTCCATTTAACATTAAAAAAAAACACGAGACACTTTCTAGTAAATACCTTCTGTAAAGGGACAGTAATAATCTTTAATCCAGGAAACCGGATTTTTTAAACTTATGTAAAAAAAATGTATACTTATATTTAGTTTCAGCAATAAAAGCTATAATAATAATCTTTAATAGTGAAGATTATAAATAAATGCGATGAAAATTACTAAGTAAATGAGTATTAGTCTATATCTTAATTTATCAATGCTTAAAAATTATTCCCTCTCTCTTTCAAATTTCTATTTGTAAAATGTATTTACTAACTTCAAAATAACAAAATGATCTTCAATTTCGACAGTTCCCAAAGCGTTGTTAAGGGAATACAGTATGTCTTGTCCCTTGAGACCAGAGCCGCGGCCGTCCGCCATCATGTAAATGATGTTACGGCTAGTTGTCAAATATGAATGGTAACCTGTGAGAAACAGTTTTAATTTAAAAATATATATTCCCTATTAACATTGTTTAACATAAGTGTTTTTAGCGTAACATATTTTTTTCTAATTGGTTTTTATATTGCATTTTATTCTGAATTATATTGGGAGAAAGAGGTGGCCGCAATTTAATACGAGTTTCTTTCCTTCCCGTTAACCCTTTGCATGAACGCGTTTTGTATAAAGTCACAGAGTGTGTAAATCGTTTAACTACTAATTTGGTATCTCTAACTTTAGATATGTGCATACTGTTATTCAAAGTTATACAATAGAATTTTCTTAAGGCTTGATTTAAAAGAATGCACGTACGAGCATTCCTAGCGATATATGAATGACATAAACAACCGAAATTAAAGTTATTATAAAAATTAGTATAAAGTTATCCACAAACACAAAATATCAATAAGAAGTTCCTAGATAGTTCAATAATGATAACATGAAAATAAGGATTCACCTCACACCTCAAGGCCACACCTTCTCCTACCTCACATGCTGTTGAATGCATCCTCTCTCAATAAACATGATACGGAGACCTTTTTAAGGCTTAGGTAAAGACATATTAACTTGATTAAACATATTCACTTGACAGAACTCACAATGCAATGGTAATAAACCCATGGAGAGAAATCCATCTCCACACAAGACTGAATTTCATGAATGAGCATAACCACCAGTAATGTGTCTATATGTTAAAATCTATATACATTTAATTTGTACCATAAATTTAGTTTAGAATGTGTGTGAAAAAGAATCCAAATAAAAATGTTCATTGTTGCTAACATCCAAGGTTTTTAATTCTTATACAACAATTTTATTTTATTTTTACCAGCATAAGAAATTTAAATCGTCTTCTAAGAGGATGCGTCACTTTTGTCAGTCGACATATACATGAGTGTTTTGTTCATTTGCGGTAATGTTAAATATTAATAAAGTGGTAAGATATGTAGAAATATGCATACTAACCCACAGTAAAGGTATCATAAACTGTGTTGGTGTTAGGCCCAGAATAAACGTAAAATATGACCGGGTATTTGGTATTCGTGTCGTTTACGTCTAATCCGGGTGGTAAGTGGATTCTGACTGGAGCCGGGAATCCGTTCTGCAGGGGCACAGTCGTAATGATGCTGCCAGGACGTATTTTCCCGATAAGGCGTTCCCGTACCAACGCATTGTCTTCCCAAAGAAACAGGGTTTGACGAGTCTTGATGAGAAAATAATATATATCAGATTTTTTTGTTCTTGTTATATTTTAATTATTCTAATGAATTTTGACATCAAAGCTATAAATTATATTATAATACCTTACGTAAACGTAAATTGCATAGTAAATTAGTGGTCCAAAACGTAATAAGTCTAAAAACATGTATTTTGTTATAAGCAATAAATTAAATTAAAATATCAACGAAGAGGTTCCCAAACTCTTTCAGTTCACATTCAGTATATACAATTACACTAATAGAGCAAAAAAAATAGAAATATTGTTATTTTTATATCTCACAATTTGAGAATGACTTAAATATCATCTTCGCTTGAGTCATCCAAGACCAGAATAATCATAAACATTCGTGAATGATAATTTCGTAACGTTGGTAAAGTTAATTGACAACAAACCATGACATAATAAAAGTATTCATCAAACATCTAACACAATATACAGCAAAGAATACAGGTACGATCCAAAACTGATAAAAGATAAAATGCTTTAGGCTTATGTAAACAAAAATAATTAAATATATAAAGCACTCACCCTCGGGTTTATAATGAATGTAGCTGATGGTTCATTAGGTGAAGAACATGTTATTGTTAAGTACGACCCAGCTCGACTGGCTGTCGCAGTGGCCCAGCTACAAGGTCCACCATCAGGCAAAACTAAGTTACAGCTGAGACAACCTGTCGTTGCACCAGTAACGTGAACCTGTGACCGCCAAGGCTCATCGGTCACTGTACGTGTGTAGTAACTGTGGAATAACACATTCCTTAGATGCTTCTTATACCATAATTAAGGATAACAGTTAGGATTCCTTAAGTTATTAAAGTCTTCCAAAGTCATTTGTTTTTTATCGTTATTTTAGCACGGCAAAATGACTGCACTGTGGATGATGGTAAGCAAAGTATAATCCAAAAACAATGGCGATGTTAATGATGCGATGAAATAATGTTATTAAACAATATTTTGTAATACTTGATTGGTTTAAGGATTTGGCAACAATCTCTACCGATTTCAAACGACATTATGGCCTAAGATTTTAATTTGCAAACTTAGAGAAAGACCGGCTCCCAAGCACAGTTGTCGAACGACACTTATACGTGCTTGTCGGCAAATTTTCATCTCGAAGGTAGTTAGCCATACCGGCATTAGATAACTCCTCACTCCCAGGTTATCGTTTCATCACAAACTCTGACCTATTGTAGGATTGACAATCGACACCGTGTACAACCACGTTACCACCCAATTGACAATCGACACCGTGTACAACCTCGTTACCGCCCAACAATCGGGTCGTTCAAAATGAGCTGAATCCAATCTTTGAAGTTATACTTCTTTTGGCGCGTTACGGAAAAATTATGAGAGTAAATTTTTACGATGCGCGCGTACACCGTCACGAAAAACCGACACCCTGAAGTTAGCTATAGTCAACATTTTGTTTCTTTGTATTTGTTGTTTGTATTTCTTTGCATCAAAACTTTCAATGTATTAAATGCCTTTTTTCTATTGTTAGTGTTATTTTTTCTACTAACGTAGAGTAACGCAAAAGATAAAATTTTTGAAAAGATTTTTCGACTATTTCGATTTTCGATTTTTATATATCGACTTCAAATATATTATTAGGTAGCGCGAATTACAATATTTTATATTTAATTTGGTTAATTTAATAATTCAGATATTTTTCGCTTTTTAGTGCCTTATTTGTGTTCCACATCGAAGGCGGTTTATTTTTTTTAGTAAAAAAAATATTTCTTCATTTTTATTGTCCATAAATATATCTGGTTTCTAATGGGTTTAATAAGTCTAAGTGGGTGAAAATCAAATAAACGATATTTCACCCCTTAGGGGTTGAATATTTTCTTAAAATTTATATGGGACCACCTCTGAATATAACCAATTCTTCAAATAAAAAAAGAATCAATAAGATCGGTTAATAATTGACGGATATATCCATTAACATACATTAAAAAAAAATACATACAACCGAACGTAGTAACCTCCTCCTTTTTCGAAGTCGGTTAAAAACACTTACTCATGTTAACATCATATTTGGTTAATCAGTTATAATCGGACGTTTGCTATAATATAGTTAAAAAATGTAATAAGTACATACTAAGATAAATTTTCCTCGTCCAGTCCGACATAATTGTTGACAGTGAACGCTCCCGGGGTGATAGAACTGGAAATGATTTGTCCATTGATACGCATGCTCACATACAAGTGCTGCCAGATGTTACCATCCGCTTGCTCCATTGACCATCGGGTGGATACGTAAAAATCACCGCTCCTACTGAAGCGTGGCAAGGCAATAGGCACCCAACCGTTTGGTTGCTGACGATGTTCTTCCTATAAAAATATCACAATTACATAGGTTCAGAGTTAAGTAAAAGCAAATAAGATTTATACAATCCTAAGTGTAAAAAAAACTCTACCGTCTTATATGGTATTATTAGATAAACACTTTACTGATTTTAAGTTACCTGTGTTACTTTTTTTATTCTTTATAAGAAGGCAAATCACAGATAACACCTATGAGAGATCGTAAACATGTACAGCCTATATAATACCTGGAAGTCCTCTATTTGACAACAAAAGTGTTTATAGATTTAGATTAAGTAATCACATAATGACCATTGAAAGTAAGCATAGCTTGAGGTGTTGAAAACAAAACACGTGTGGTCAAGGGACCCCGGTCAGGAACGAAGGTCGTTAGCAAGTAATTATAAAGTTTCATTTCATATTTTAAGAACAATATTAATTTTAAATATGTAAACAAAATAGCACACTATGGTTGAAAGATATGTCTCACAGATGCAATGTCACAATGAATCTTACACTGGTTATATTGTTGCATATAGTAATTATTTGGGTTGGATCTAAAGCTTAAATTTCCACGCGTTCAAAATTGAGGTTATAATACTAACTACGCACAATGCTCGCTTGTTTGGTTTTTGATATTCGAACGCACGCATACAATAGAAAAATACAAAGAGGTGGAAAGAAAGTTGTATGGAGCGAGTATAACACTTTTTCTTACGTAACGATTTCTATCAATCAACTCTTAGCACAAGTAGCATTAAGAAACTTAATTCTAAAAAAAGCTTCACGGAATACCCTAATTATCATCACCATGCCAGTTCGGTGTAATATATGTAGGGTAACAGTTTAAGTAATTATATCTTCATCTTACTCACTTCACAGACCATGGTGACCACGTTACAAATCCTCAGTATGGTGTAATTCTGACGCCTGTTGAGCCAGTGTACTGCGATCTCGTTAGCAGTGGGCCATACGACACCTCCCAGAATATGATCGTCAGTGACCCCAGCCGGAGGCTCCATAGTAATGAACGACAAGGTGTTGGTCTCCACCAGAGTTCGCAGGTCCACGACGCGGAGTATTGCTGTTGGATTGGTGCGCCCTACCTATAAATAAATGCTAAATTGAAGTCGTTCTATTTTTTTCTGTTACAGTATTTAAACTGATTCCAAAATTTCCAACCAAAAAATTAAATCACTCATTGAGCAATTTTATTCCCATACTTTAGTTCTATGTTTCCATATGTACGAAAACTTCTAATAAGAATCGTTTGTATTTTATCAGGCTGATATTCCAATGTAATAATAGAATGTTTACTAACAAACATAGTTACTTTGGAATGTAATATAAAATATCCTTCAAAATATTAGATTATTTATGCCAGTTCTATTCATTTAAGACACTATAGGCTAATAGCTTATGCACATTCTCGAATAATTTAAATTACTATAGTTATACAAAGTAAATATGTAAAATTGCAAATAATTTTACCTTAGGATACTTAAGATCAACAAGTTCAGGATAAAGATCATCTGGATCACTTTTGTCCACGAAGTAATAGTATGAATAACTTTCCACTTGTGTGTCGTTAAATGTAGCAAAAGCTAGGTAGGAGCCATCCGTGGAGAACCACGTCGCTTGTCCAGTGTACATGACATCCTCTGTAACCAATAGTAATAGTGATAAACAATAATAACAAACATAATCTATATCAAAACAATTGTTAAGATCGGCGCAAATATCGTCTAATCTAAATATCAAAAAAATCTACTCATACAACCAGGACCAAGTGGTAGAGTATGAAAGGCGTAATGCACAATGCAAGGCAACAGGCCAAGCAGTAATTCCACTATTTTGGCATATTTGCGCTAAAAACTATTTCCAAATGCCTTACGTGTGCGACGCAAAGCCTGGTAAAGCTATGAAGGCCCGTCATGCCAACAGCGTGTAGTAGTTAATTCGAAAAAAAAACCAGCAAGACCATTGTAACTTGCATCGCCGAACTACTCACGCCTATACGGAATTGCCTTATGTTCTCTTACGTGTGCGACGCAAAGCCTGGTAAAGCTATGAAGGCCCGTCATGCCAACAGCGTGTAGTAGTTAATTCGAAAAAAAAACCAGCAAGACCATTGTAACTTGCATCGCCGAACTACTCACGCCTATACGGAATTGCCTTATGTTCTATCTACCAGGCTATTGAGACCATCTAGAAGCATGTCGCCCTTGGTGGACTAATACTGATGACCGAGTCTTATCTCTATCATATATAATTTGAGATTGTTTATAAAATCAAGTATCAGCAATACTCAGTTGATAGCGTATTCCAACACCGTGTCGAATGTGTTGTGCTGGTTCTTTGCGACTGGGTTGGAGTTTTGGTTGAAGTAAAATATCGCGATAAAATCATAGAAGGGTAGGGCGTTTTCTAAAACCACCTTAGTCTATCGAGATCAAGTTGAAAATTTGTCTTATATATATTTCGTATCGGATAATTTTCTAAACTATTTCAGTTTGATAATGGAAAAAATAAAACCCTTCCATTTATATTTATTTATCCATTTTCTTCTATTTTGTTTATATAAGCACTACCTACAAAAGTTTTTGCTTAACATTAATACCGCTGGTTAGCTAGAAGAAAATGCCTCATGGCATTAAGCTCGCCAGTGTACAAACCAAAAGTGCAATAAAGAATTCATTCATTCATTCCACTCGCGTGTGTAAGCGTGTGTGCGTGCACGTGTGTGGAGGTGATATTTGTAATGTTGTCGCAGTGATGTAAGATTTTGTGTCACAAAAGGTATTTGGTTGGTGTTCCGTTATCTTTAAAGTTTAGAAATGCCTGTTTTATACAACAATACAACTTTGGGATTCGTTTCAAGCTAGTGTGAGTTAAGATGTCTGGGGTAATTTACCTTCGTAGACCCAATCTGTATGACCGTTGTACACAACCCCAGGAATACCATCATTTGTAATTTGTATAGCTTGAGCTCTATTCTCTGGTAAATAATAGACGTTGTTGTCTAAAACATACGCAAGAGAATGTCCACCGCCAAAGATGCATAATTGAAGACGCTGGCCATTTGCAATATTAGTAAAACTTCTGTAATCAATTTTAACTGTTTACGTTACTTGTATTTTTACATTATTACCTAAACATCTTTTGTTAAAACAACATTCAAGAATAATTTTCTAGGAAGCACATATCTGTTTTCTAATCTTCTTAGCTCTTCCTTTAACTACACTGTTAGGACATTCCAACTACATTTTTTGTTTGTCATGTTTAACTTATAGGTAATATAAATTTCAAATGTTAATTATGTATATCCTTCGGTTACTCGATCTTTTAAAAATGATGTTACTGTAATGCCTTAAACGCAAACACACGGTCTTGTTGAATAAAATCAACAGAACTTAGTTACCACAGCGTGTCTAGTCTTAGTCCAGATAATATATGGCTTTAGTATTAATAGCATGCTTTATATCTCACTTGTAGTCTTTCCCATACCAAAAACATATGAATCTAAAATCGTTATTCATATGACTGCAGATTGTAGGAGAACGACAGCCTAGTATTTTACAAAAGTTAGAATAGCTACGACAATTAAATACTGGTACTGGTTTAATACGGTGCGTCTGCGTGCTTACTTGTAACTCACATAATCACATTTGAGTTCTAGACCGAAATTTTAACTACATAAATATATGTGTTTTTTTTTTGTTATGTTATGTAGTAGCAAAGATACATGCACAATGCCTGACCTTATTTAGTCACTTGTACTAATAACTATAAAGCCTATAAATATAACCGACCTCGCAGGAAATACTTCTGGATTCGAACATTATACAAATTCTACCACTTTTAAATTCTAACAATGACCCTAAGTAACTATAATACAACTTTACCTTGAAGCGATTTCATAGAGTGAGAATCTGGCTGTTGTCGAATATCTGTAAACCTGAAAATTCAAATTCATCTCTGAGTTAATACAATAAACATAGTATTTCTACGTAGTATTACCACCCTCTCACAGAAAACCGACGTGAAGTAACGTGCTTGCATTGTTACGTTTCGTTCTGTCAGTGAGAGCGTCGAAAGCCCACCTCCCCTTCTCTCTCCTCTTCCCTCCCACTTCCCACTTCCCCTCTTCCCCCAAACGAACTTGCGACTCCCCCGGTGTTGTTAGTGTCTATGGACGGTGGTGATCACTTAACATCAGGTGACCCAACTGTTCGTTTGCCTCCTATGAAATAAAAAAAAAAGAAATCAAATAAACTACTCGTATACACATTGTATACATTAATTCGGGATAAGTGAATATCATATCTACCCAGAGCATGCTTATCAGCAATAGACACCCATTTCAAATTTTGCTGTAGCCGAATACACGGTTTTTAATATTAGTAGCCCCTCAAGTTTTATAAATTATAATCATAGGTACATACATATACCAGGATTATAGATATCCCTATCAGGCAATTAAATTTATATGCAACATCGCCTGATAAGAGTTACGTACATAATAATACGTCTTGATAAACTATCAAGGCGCATGCCTAAAAACTATAAAAATGATTTACACGCTTGTTACAAATTAAGACGCGTTTTTAATAGATTCACGTATTAGGAAAGGAGGCTACTTTTCATACAAGCTGCAAAAAACTACTGGACTGGATGACACCATTCCACAAAATATCGATTTATAATTGAAAGTACCTATATTTTATACTAGTGCTGCTACCCGAATTTATAAGGTATTGTATATAATCACCATTTTGTTTTTCGAGGATTTATTTTACATAATTCATTAGATTACCAAAAATGTTGATCGGATTTTGCAGACAACGTATTGGCTTCGTGACTCCTTTGAACAACGGAATCCGTATTCTATCGTATCGTCCTCTATATCTAACTCAGAGAGTTAGAGTAGGATTTTAATTATTAACTAGCGGGCCCGGTAGACGTTGCCCCGTTCTGATTAAAAATAAATCCTTGACAATTTATATACCAAAACGTTCCTCGCGAATCACTTTATCCATTTAAACCGTATGAAAATCCGTTCAGTAGTTTTTGACTTTATCGCGAACAGACACACAGACGCGGTAGACGACTTTATTTTATACTATGTAATGATGATTATAACTGCATATAGCTATTGCTCCATAATGCCCCCCCTGACACCTTACAAAATCACCTGATGTTAATTAGGTGACGATATTTCATGCTACCAAATCTCACCTACAAATACTTAACAGCTGATTTTCAGCTTGAAGTTTATATACAAACGGATTTTTGAAAACCCTTCCCACCATATAAAAAGATACATTTGTCAAAAATGTTACAATTTTTTTTCTGCTGTGGCAGACGCAATAATGTATGGTAATTACTTGGTACGAAATAAGAAATTTTAACCAACAATGTTTTTTTTTATGATTTCATACAATATTTATTTATTTGCGTTACTAACATAAGTATATGTACAAATCTTTATCAGGTAACAAATGATTCTGAACGCACTTGTACTTAATGTCATTAGTAAGTCTGCTTACGCTTGGTATAGCTAAATTAAAGTATAAAAAACACATAAATATTACCATAAACGTAGCTTTGTATGACAGCAAAAGTTTTTAGAATCGGATTAGTAGTTCCCGAGATCACCTCATATAAACATACTCACAAACTTTACTTTTTTATAATATTACTATAAAATTGTAACTTCGCACACATTTCATAACGTGCCTAGCACCTAATCCTTGTGATGGGCAATCATGCCAGCAATTATGCACACTTTCAACAATAGAATTAATCCAGCCAAAATAAATATGTCCATTGAACTTTCTAACATTGGCGGCTTACCGGCGGATTTGATTTGATTCGATTACCTGTTCTACTTCACTGGGAGCTAAGATATACTGCCTATCCGCTGATAGTACGGGACTGCTTGTGTTCAGTAAAGCCTGCAACAAGTACACATAATTATGATCATATTTTCAATAACAGTCTTGTGAACTATTCTAATCATGGAAGAAGAAAATATATTTTAGAGTGCCATCATACCTTCTTAACCGAAATACTACAGTGTTGATTAATATATTAAGTTAGACAAGAAAAGTTACCATTTCAATAAATTAAAACTATTCAGTGATAGCAAACGTCTGTAACAACCCCTAACGAAATAAGATTTTGGGGTGTAAGGGGTGTCG
>MU160381.1:71620-85580 GCA_015888305.1 Antheraea pernyi | reverse complement strand
TTATGAAAACAAACAAGTCAGATCATGTTTAACATTTTAAATCATATTTTAATAATCAAGATGGTTTGTTATTGTAAATTGTGAATTAATAAACAGAATAAATGCGGCGAAGTCTAGCGCCGAGCCAGATTGGCTCCGGCAACAATACATTCAAAAGCCCTATACTAGATTCCGCCAAACGCAAAAAGCGGGAATGTACAAAAATACCATTGGCACAGAAAACACCTTCGCAAACCCTAAGCGTATCAGAACATGAAAATCTTATTCGCCAAATACTTAATAAGCCTTTCAAAGTACCTATAGCGAACTATGTATCGTCTTATTGCGGGAAAAGTTTGGGATTGAAGAGGACACAGGTAAGGAGGTCGATGCACGATCCTGATGAGCCTAATGCGCTTGTTTTGTTCCGCCCAAAGTACATTCCTGAACACGAGAGGATGAAAATGAACCCGAACGACATAAAAGTCGCAGTCGTTGTCGATCCAGTACTTGGGAACATTTTACGACCTCACCAACGAGATGGTGTCAAGTTTATGTACGACTGTGTAACTGGAGTACAAATAGAAAACGCTTATGGATGCATAATGGCTGATGAAATGGGTCTGGGGAAGACATTACAGTGTATAACATTACTTTGGACTCTTTTACGTCAAGGACCAGACTGCAAACCCACAATATGCAAAGCTATTATTGTTTGCCCCAGTAGTTTAGTAAAAAATTGGTATAACGAAATACATAAATGGTTAGGGCAGAGGATAAATGCATTACCTATGGATGGAGGCTCAAAAGCAGAGATAACATTAAAGTTGCAACAATTTATGAATACTTACTCAGCTACAAGGGTGGCTACTCCTGTCTTGATAATCTCATATGAAACATTTAGGATATATTCTGGCATTCTACATTCATCTGAAGTTGGTTTGGTGTTATGTGATGAAGGTCATAGGTTGAAAAATAGTGAGAATCAAACATATCAAGCTCTGATGGGTTTAAAGGCAAAAAGAAGAATTTTAATATCAGGAACTCCAATACAGAATGATCTGACTGAATATTTTAGCTTAGTACATTTTGTGAATGAAGGAATTTTAGGTACAGCACAAGAGTTTAAGAAACGATATGAAAACCCTATTCTTAGAGGGCAGGATGCATTAGCAACAACCCAGGAGAGGGAGAAAGCCCAAGAATGCCTACAAACCTTAACGTCCATAGTAAATAAATGCATGATCCGTAGAACCAGTAGTTTATTAACAAAATACTTGCCGGTCAAGTTTGAACAAGTTATTTGTGTCAAAATGACTCCATTACAGATGCAGATATACAAGAATTTCATAAATTCCGATGCAATTAGGAACAAATTTAGCGGTAAAGGTGAGAACACACTGAGTGCACTGTCCAGCATTACATCCCTGAAAAAGTTATGCAACCATCCTGATCTAGTTTATGATAAGATAATAGAAAGATCTGAAGGCTTTGAAAAAGCAAGAGATTTATTACCAAAGGGTTATGATATCAAAGATGTCAAACCAGAATATTCAGGAAAACTAATGATATTGGATTGCATACTAGCTAATCTGAAGACAAACACAGATGATAAGATAGTTCTTGTATCAAATTATACACAGACATTAGATTTATTTGAGAAATTATGTCGCAAAAGGTGTTACCAGTATGTAAGACTTGATGGTTCAATGACAATCAAAAAGAGAGCTAAAGTGGTGGAAAGCTTCAACGATAAAGACTCTAAAGAATGGATATTTATGTTGAGTTCCAAAGCTGGTGGTTGTGGACTTAATCTTATTGGGGCAAATCGTTTGATCATGTTTGATCCAGATTGGAATCCAGCTAACGATGACCAAGCAATGGCAAGAGTGTGGCGTGATGGTCAGAAAAAGCCATGCTACATTTATAGGCTTCTAGCAACGGGAACAATCGAAGAAAAGATCTTTCAGCGGCAGGCTCATAAGAAAGCTCTAAGTGACACAGTTGTTGATCAAAATGAGGAATCTCTGCGTCATTTCACTTCAGAGGACTTGAAAGATCTTTTCCGTTTAGAAGAAAACACGTTATCGGATACTCACAGTAAATTTAAATGTCGTAGATGTGTAAATAATATACAGGTGACGCTCCCACCAGAGAACTCGGATTGTACATCGGATTTATCGAATTGGTATCATTGTGCAGACAAGAAAAACCTAGCTGATATGATGCTGAAACAGTGTTGGGATCTGGCAAAAACCATTTCATTTGTTTTCCACCATCGCTCAGCACAGACTGAAGCTAAGAAAGAAGATTGTGTGGAAGAGAATAAGGAAAATGTTCAGGATAGAAAGAGAAGGAAAATCATGGATGAAGATTGTGACTATTCGGAGCCTGATGATAGTGCTGATGAAGATTATGTGTGAATTAGTTTATAAATAGATATCATGTTTATAACAAATTGTGGATAAAAGCATAGAACAATAAAAGTGATTTATTTTACCATTTCTGATTTTCATTACTTCCACTCAAATGAAAACTTTATTGAAAATTCTTTTTTTTTCATATTGTCACGAAATGTAGTTAATGTGTAAATTTAATAGGTTACTATAAAAATCAAAGTAGATAAATACTGCCAATGCTTGTAATTTTTTGCAGTAATTAATTTTTATATAGTGGCGTCAAACATTTTAACGATGTGCAGAACACAAATTTAGGTAGCAGAGGGACGCGAAAGGCTGAAGGGGGGGAGCAGGCACGATCGCGCTCGTACCTCATTAATCTCAGTATATAGTATCTTATCTATGCTCGTTAACACGTCAGTGTCGGTGCTTGTTGCAGTACACTCGTATTCAGAGTAGTTTTGTTGTTATTAATAACTTGTTATTTTCGTTCTTTTCTTTTCCTTGCCCCACTATAAATTAATGTTTATTTGTTTGTTACGAAAGTATTTTATGTACAATAACGCGACAAGCATAATACTTACACGGTATATATGCTACAAGATACATATACCCTACAGATAGAAACAAATACTGTATAAAGTGAAAATCATTCAATGAATGTTCGCGATTACTAAAAACTCACCAACCAGATAATGATCAGATGTTACCTGGAGCTAATTAAAACTGATATATACTTATGTGGAGAACTGTTATTATTCTAGATTTCTCTATTATTTTATTGTTCAGCTATTTTTATTTTTCACCTCATAATTCATTTCAATTAATTCTAATAAACAGATTTTCGTAAATTAGCTGTCAAAGCGGTTATAAAACTGGACAATCGAAATAATTTCTCGCACAAATTCTTACAATATGTACAATTACTTAATATAATAGTTAACACATTTATTTGACTCATAGTTAATGAAAATCGTACTATATTGCACGTATAATATCGAGATAATTTATAGAATAACAATTGCCCATTGGAATTTCCTATAATAATATTTCGAATTGGTTTTGAATTAACATCTTGACTATACTATGCGCAAGGCCCAACTTAAACTATATTTAGAGCGACCAAAAAGTTAAACGCGGGCTATACATATTCTTAACTAGCTGTACCCGCAGCTCCGCATGCGTTTTTTTATTCGTATTAAAGAATTATAAAATTGTGAGACTATGTACAATTATAGAAATGCTCTTTAAAAGAAATTGTAAGTACGACACGCACGCCACTTAGTAACATGTAACGTGTACATTAGATATATAATACTAACAGCTTGCCAAATGAGGTTTGTCATCAGCAACATATTTGGAACCTTAACCCACAATATAACTACTTTAGTGTTCACTTATACTGTATAAGGAACTAATGAAATAATAACTTAAAATATTATTATAAAGATTTACATTACATTTAATATACTCGTACATTGCCATTATAATTAAGATTTTGTGACTATACAAAAAATAAACGCTTGTCTGTTCCGCCACAAATTATATTATAGAACTCTCTACGTAATACGTTTATAATCTGAGATATTATTAGGAAGACCTCAATATCATTAAAGTTATTAATAATTATAATATCTAATTGTATACAATAAGCTGAATATTATTTCTCTACTTAAAAATAAAGAATGGGTTGAAATCTTGCTAAACTTCGTGCAGACAAAGTCGCGGATAACAGCTACTCTAAAATAAAATAACCTCAATTACTTTTTATAAGATTCGCTATCTACCAGTGAAAGTCCCGTGAAAATCGGTCTAACCGTTTTGGTGATAGCACAGCGGGCGAACCCACGGTTAACAGCTGGTCTAAATTAAAATAAATTAAATTACTTTTATCAGGTCCGCTATCTACCAGTGAAAGTCCCGTGAAAATTGGTCTAACTGTTTTGGAGAAAGCACTGTAGGCGAAGCCACGGTTAACAGCTAGTATAAACTAAAATTGCTTGAATTACTTTTTATAATGTCAGTTATCTGCCAGTGAAAGTCTTGTGAAGATCGCTCAAACCGTTTTGAAGATAGCACCGTAGGCAAAGCCACGGTTAACAACTATTATAAACTAAAATTACTTGAATTACTTTTTATAAGGTCAGCTTGCTGTTTATAAGTCTGCCAGTGAAAGTCTCGTGAAGATTAGTCCAACCGTATTGGAGATAGCAATGCGAGCGAAGCCACGATAAACACCTAGTATAAATTAAAAATACCTAAATTACTTTTCATAATGTCTGCTATCTGCCGATAAAAGTCCCGTACAAATTGGTCGAATTGTTTGAGAGATAGCAATGCGGGCAAAACCACGGTTAACAGCTAGTTTAAATTAAAAAACACTAAACTACTTGTTATGATGTTCTTTATCTGCTGGATAAAGTTCCGTGAAAATCGGTGCAACCGTTTTGGAGATAACATTGCAGACGAAGCCGCGGTTAATAGCTAGGCTAATTTAGTGTAGCCTAAGTAACCCGCTGTAATTTCAGCTATCTGCCAGTGAATTTCCCGTCAAAACTGGTTCAGCCATTTCGGAGATTACCCAGAACAGACAGACCGACAAAAATTTTAAAAATTGAATTTTTGTTAACAGTAGCGTGTATACTTTCTTCTTTTTATTATATGTATAGATAATTGAACTCCCAGTTCGCAAATTACACTTAACAAACGAGTTAGACAGTACTTTCCTAAGTTCGGAGACTACAGATATCTCAATTTTTCTTCGATTTATTTTTGAGAAAATCTATTTGCAAATCGTATGAGTTCATAAAATCGCACAATAAAAATCTTCAATTAAATATATTTATGTATGCAGATTTCTTTAAAAACTTTAAAGATGCCTTTTTGAATTGTTCTTAATATATTTTGGGTAATTTTTTTTGTATAACACAGAGGTTCCCAAACTGTGCACTGCGACGCCCTGGTTTGCCGTACAAAGAAAAGAGGGGCGCCGTCAGGCACTACTCTAAGCCTTTCTCCGGTAGTTTAACATAGTTATTCATGCTTACAAACGTAAGTTACTATATTACTTATTATACTCTTTGAACGTAAGCCTTTAAATTACCGTCACAAACAGATCCATGTTGTGAATGTTGTAATGTGTCTAGCTAACTAGTATCATTGTACAATGTACATATTTCTATGGACTGTATCTATTTCGACTAGGTAGCTTGGTTAGAGTGCCGTGACAAAATACCAAACTTGAAAGGGCGCCACGGACGGAAAAAGTTTGGCAACCCCTGGTGCAACGAATAGTTGGCCGTTCTTTATAACTACTTATACTAAATAAAAAATAAAACGAATTTAAACAAAAAATATACATATTTAATCATGATCTCAAAATAAACATATTCGTCAAACAAACGGAGTAACAATTTGTGCATAATAACTGCCAGAGTGGATGGGAAGGACCAAAAATGATGAACTTGTGTGTTTCTAACTAGAACAACTGAGTTTTAGGCCGTAGGACCAGCTCGGAGGTTGGGACGAATACCCTCGCTTCTCTGCTTCTTCATTTACCTCGAATGGATTCTTGAATAACTTCAATAGGAATCTCACCTAAAATCAAAATTATTACATAGTATAAAACAAAGTCCCCTGCCGCGTCTGTCTGTCTGTCTGTCTGTTCACGATAAACTCAAAATCTACTGAAGGGATTTTCAAGCGGTTTTCACCAGTAGATAAAGTGATTCACGGGGAACGTTTTGGTATATAATTTACCAAGGATTTTTTTTTAATCTGGGCGGGACAACGTCACTAGTGAGTCATAAACGGGACTAATAGGGTGTGTTTTTTAAGTATATTTTTTGGGTCCGAAGCGTTATTTTGACGGGTATTAAAAGACAGTTATCACAAAATTAAAGAATTTAAAAAGAAATTAAGCTTTATTTGGCGTGGAATGCCCATATATACTTAAGATTGTTTTCCGTGCATCAACATTCAGTGGAAGCAAAAAGAATGGCCAGGATTTTAGAATGAGGCTTGCCAACGCATGGCTTTTTTACTAAACTTTGTAGGTATGAATAGAGAGTAATAAAAAATGTTCTACTGTACCTTTTCAAAATCATTCTTCTCAGCATCAATGATCGCCTCTTGCAGCATCCAGTTCCTGGGCACGTAAACTGGGTTCACTTTAGACATGCGCGCGCGACGTTCATCTTCCTCGACTGTGAATTTATAATATCTATATATAATATTCTCTTTTTATCAAAGTAATATATACTTTTTGCCGGACTGTTAGAATAAGCGCCATGTCACGCGGGTTTTGGTATCAAAGCGTATTATTATAGAGTGGATCAATATGTGAACGATGGCGATGTCTGGAATTGACTTCTCACTGTGCATCCACTAATACGATTCTTCTTCTTCTTACGCTTATCTCACCTAAGTAGGGTCGGCACAACATGTTTTCCTTTTCCACACTCGCCTATCAGATGTCATCTCAGTCATCACACCTTTTGCACTCATATCATTTTTCACACAATCCATCCATCCTCTTTTCGGTCTTCCTCTACTCTTATATCCATCGACCGTCATACTCAAAGCTTTTCTAGTTACATGGTCTTCATCTCTCCTCATAACATGCCCATACCATGCTAACCTATTACTCCTTAACTTCTCTGTTACTGGTGCTATTTTCAAACTTCCTCTGATATATTAATTCCTAATCTTATCCATTCTAGTTACACCACACATCCACCTTAACATTCGCATCTCTGTCACATGTAGTTTTCTCTCATCCGTCTCTCTAGTCGCCCAGCACTAGCATCCACTAATACGATAGTAACTGGTAATGCATTTTAAACATATGTCATAGTGGGAGCGTTCAACAGTCTGAACATTCAACAGTTGAAATTAACATAAATCCATCTTATGAAGATTCGAAAAATGTCATCTCTTTTATCACAGGTGTTTGCTATCATCTATTATTTTATATGTTGTTAAGTTAACTGGTGTTTAACTGGCGAAGTATTGTTAATACGTTTCTATTTTATTATTACCTACTAATGTGGTTTATTCTAATCTAGCTGACCCGTGCCCACTTCGTTGAGCAGTAAAAATAAAAAAATAAACTACTTTTTGTGACAAACATAAAAGTTAGACTTGCCGTGTTATGACAAGAAGTTAAATACGTATTGAATACTTGCTTTAAAAAAGTTTGGGTACTTTCGTATTAAATACACCGCGCTCGCCGACGGTTGCCTAAGCTTTGGTTACGCCAAAGCGATATAAAATAGCAAGATGCGGAACGTTCGGCGAGCGCGGTGCATATAATACGAAAGTGCCCAAACTTTTTAAAACAAGTATTCAATACTTATTTAACTTTTTTGTAATAACACCGATGTTGTCGTGACTTTTTTGTAGGCATTATCAAGGTCTACAACTTTTCTCTAGATCTATTAACTTAATCATAAATCTCTCATAGACAGCGTTCGTAAGAATTACTTTACAAATCCGACTACCACAAAAAAGTCTTTTCAATTTTCGGGTTAATATATAGCCTATGACACTCATAAATAAAGTGGCTTTCCATTGGTAAAATAATTTTCAAAATCCGTTTAGTAGATTCAGATATTACCCCCTTTACAACGTCAGAAACTCACAAACTTTACCTCTTTATAATATTAATATAGATTATTAAGTAATTTCAATAGGATTAAACTGTTCATAACTCCTAGATTTCCACCATGTTTCCCACGTAAGCAATGATAAAAGTCATTAAGTAAACCGGTGTCACGCCGCATGCGACATCTTAACACAATGTGGCGTCGTACATTGGTTCAGATGATTATCGATAATTTTTACATCTTGATTTCATTCTTTATTTAAAGCGGACCTAAATTAGTGTCACAATAATTAAAATCATATTTGTAAAATTGTAATCCAATTACTCTAGATTTAAGTAACACGTGGTGACCCTTTATCATTCATTTAATGTCTTTAAACCCGGAATTACGTACGACGTGCAGCCGAGTTAGAATAATAAAGTTGCTATTTAAAATGAATAACAATGTAATTAAAACAAATTAGCATTGTATAATATTATCAATATTACTTTATAATCATTAGAATAATTAGTCCATTTAAAATCGGTTTTAATGCAACTGTGGATTTGTAAGGTACTACAGTTAGTACATGTTTCTCCAACTGTAAATTGTTCAAGATAATGATGATCTAATTAAGTCAGTGTATGATGTTAAAATTGTTATTTATCTATAAATAGAATTATCAGCGAACCTAAAATGTAACTATTTACAAAATCATAGATTTGAAAGTTATTAGTACTTAAAGGAAAACATGTTGTGCCGACCCTACTTAGGTGGGATAAGGGTAAGAAGATGATGAGATTTGAAAGTTATTAGTACTTCCTTAGAGTGAGGCCTCCTTGACTTGAATCTACATAAACAAAAAATAAAACTTAGATCGAATTGTTTTACTTTACAGGATACCAGGTGAAAGTTTAGACAGTAGCAATATTTATGGAGGATATCCTGCACTCGATTCTCGTTCCAAATCAAATTAAAAAATAGGTGCTTAATATTTGACCTAATTATCTAGAAAAATACAAAAAATATATGAAATCCCACACACGTCTTTATTAAAGCACAGTGTCATTGACCATGAGGCGAAGTGAAAGTGAAACGTGGGATCAACAACGTACTAATAAAGTATAATTTTGCGAAGTTTGAACAAAAAAAACAGGTTTATTGTCTGTTTTATTATCAAATATTAACTCCGGGTCACCGCTCGCAGGTTTTGCCACCGATCATTCAACCTAGGTTTATTTAGGTTTGTATCCATACTTTTGAAATTCTTAGAACAAACTTTAATTAAATTTATCTTTGTGGTTTATTAGTATTTGTTTTGATATAATTATTTTACATGTTAAATGTGACCATGAAGTATCATATACTAGAATACTACGAGTGTTTAACCTTTCAACTGGTATATTACAGAATTTTACTACAGAATTTTAATTTAACAATTATTGAGTTCTCGAAAGGCTGAAAAGAAAAAAACGAGTTTTTTAAGTAACAAATACAGGAAAAATTATCTTACCATTCTCTTTAGCTAATCTATCCAGATAACTGTTCACCCACTTCTCCCAGGCCTTCGACTCCTGTATCTTGGTCAAGGACCACTTGTTCTCTAACACAGATTTGTCGAGTAATTGTTTCACGTCGACCTGTAGAAGTTTTGTTAATTTGACTTTATAACTTTCGAAAATTATTTCAAAAACTCAAAACATTACGCTTTATATGATGTCAAATTACTGATGGAGAAATGTTGTAATTCTTTCTAGATAAGGATCTAACGACAGCGACTCTCATATCGTCTTAGTAACGGAACGCGCAAGTGAACTTAAAACATTTGTACTCTGTATGTGTGCGCACGTGTTTTTGCGTGCGCGTGTGTGAGCGTGTGCGCGTTAGCGCGCGTATGAGTGAGTGTGCGAGTGCATTAGAGCGTATGTGCGTGCTTAACTGGTGTGTGTATGTATGGGCGCGTGTGCTTACGTGTGCATGTGTGCATGCGTAACTGGTGTGTGTATATATGGGCTCGTGTGCTTACGTGTGTATGTGTGCATGCGTAACTGGTGTGTATATATATGGGCTCGTGTGCTTACGTGTGCATGTGTGCATGCGTAACTGGTGTGTATATATATGGGCTCGTGTGCTTACGTGTGTATGTGTGCATGCGTAACTGGTGTGTGTATGTATGGGCGCGTGTGCTTACGTGTGTATGTGTGCATGTGCCTGGTTAGCGTGTGTATGTGTGGGCGCGTGTGCTTACGTGTGTATGTGTGCATGCGTAACTGGTGTGTGTATGTATGGGCGTGTGTGCTTACGTGTGTGTGCGAGTGAATAAAGAATGAACAAGTGAGTTTGTGTCTAATAATTACCTTTTATAATAATTTATATGTCACATTTTTTTTTACTATACACCTTGTCTCTATAAATAAAGTCACATACGTATTTACAATATTAGTAAGAATTATTCCATTCTATCTTGTTTACGGTTGACAAAACTTGTGATAGTACAATTTTTAATGTGGTACATCTATAGCGGCGGATCAGACGGGACTGTTGGCGATACCAGTCGCCACGGTATTCATCGCCACGCTATAAGATTTTGTTATTTTTGTATTTAATTAATATACATATTTATTAACGAAACAGTTTTTATTTTTTGAGAAAATTGTTTATATTTTATATTGATTCGGCCATATATATCCTTTTTCCATTTATATCCTTTCCGAAACTATCCTTTTATGCATATTACTTATACAAAATAAAAATAATTTCGACGTTTCACATCTGCCAGGCGTCCCGCGACGGTTCACATCTTTTTTTCTTACATTTTTTATAAATCCATTACTTTTCTTACATCGTTCCACATTGTGACATTTACGAAGATACAGATGCGCGTAATTTTTTCCCCCCTGTTAGTATATTAGCTTAAAATTTGAGAATCGTTGGATTTTAAAGTGACTGTAGAATTAAGTATCACAATAGTTTACAACGATATTAGTTAAAGGTGCATACCTCGGATAGTTGCCTGAACGTTGCTGTGAAATCCGCCATAGTTTGCTCCATTATCAGAAGAAAATCATCGATCAATTTATCATCGCCTTCGTGAGATTCCTTCAGTCCTAGTTTCAGTAAATATGTTTCTCTAAAACGAATAACTTTTGTCGTCACACTTTTTCGGTGCATTACAAGAAATTGTTCAAAGGAAATATACAACATCAAACGGAAGTTGCGCGCGTGGCGGTGTAACACACCGTGAAGTTAGCTTTGAGTTAAAACGGAAGTAATTTGCCGATGTAACACATCAAGAAGTTAATTTTGATTCAAACTAGAAGTTGTGCGTGTTGATGTAACACACTAGTTTTAGTTTAAAATGACAATACTATAAAAAATACTAACAATATTTTCTTCCTAACGTACTCTTGTAGCGTGCTTTTAATTTCTTCTACTTTCTTCTTCTGCTCTTCAGTCAAAATCGGCTGCAGAGCTTCCGAGAATTTGTTTAAATTCCATAGTATTATCTGAAAATATTATAAATAAACACAATACCTTTACATTTTTCTTAAACTTTTCTACCCAATTAAAACCGCCACTCTCAATATTTTAGGGAATTTATAGGAGATACTAAAGTTTTTAATAACATAAAAAAGAATCAAATACGAAAATCATCCTCAACTATTAGGATAGTTTTTTTTGAAAATTAAAAACAAAATTGTACATGAAGCCGTATTTATTTAACTCAATAAAATCTAATTATTAAAAAAAGAATAAAGCTTTGAATAAAGAAAATCTTCTTTTTTTTGAATTCATAACTTAACAAAGTTAGATAAAATCCAAAAATTCTAGAAAGGTTTTCGATTGGGTAAAAGAAGATAGAAAAGTTTCAGAAAAACCCAAATGGCTTGGAATCGAAAGTGGTCGGATGAGCATGGAATGCCCCATTATTAAAAAAAATATTTGGCCTTTCGTTTGAACCCATCAATCCGGTCAGATATGAAAAAATAATTTTGAAATGTGTTCGTAGCGAGATCCTATTTAACCTCTAACCACCCTCAATAAATTCCCTATACATTTCAAAATTATTTTTTCATATCTGACCGGATTGATGGGTTCAAAGTGAGAAAGGGGGCGTTTAAGTATTACGTAAGCAGAATCCTTGTAGTTTCTGATCGCCCCTTCCCCCTCGTCAGGAAAAGTAAGCATTGCTCTAACCCCCTCCCATAATAACGTAAACATTTTTTATCTGCCCTGCTTTCCTTATTGATTTATGGGAAGCAGTTAACCACTCAGTTGTTGTGACAGGACGTTTATTATTTTTATTTATTATACATATTATATTACGTTTATTATACAGGCATATTTTAATGAGTAATATTAATATAGATTTTACTCTTTCGCGCAAATTAAAAATAGTATAAGAATGAAAGGTTCCACCCTCTCACAGGTATTTTAGCACGTATATGATACAAAAAATGTTGACCATAGCTAACTTCAGAGTGTCGGTTTTTCGTGACGGTGTGCGCGCGCATCGTAAATGTGCGTGTCGATGTAACACATTAGTTTTAGTTTAAAATGACAATACTATAAAAAATACTAACAATATTTTCTTCGTCACGTACACCTGTAGCGTGCTTTTAATTTCTTCTACTTTCTTCTTCTGCTCTTCAGTCAAAATCGGCTGCAGAGCTTCCGAGAATTTGTTTAAATTCCATAGTATTATCTGAAAATATTATAAATAAACACAATACCTTTACATTTTTCTTAAACTTTTCTACCCAATTAAAACCGCCACTCTCAATATTTTAGGGAATTTATAGGAGATACTAAAGTTTTTAATAACATAAAAAAGAATCAAATACGAAAATCATCCTCAACTATTAGGATAGTTTTTTTTGAAAATTAAAAACAAAATTGTACATGAAGCCGTATTTATTTAACTCAATAAAATCTAATTATTAAAAAAAGAATGACGCTTTGAATAAAGAAAATCTTCTTTTTTTTGAATTCATAACTTAACAAAGTTAGATAAAATCCAAAAATTCTAGAAAGGTTTTCGATTGGGTAAAAGAAGATAGAAAAGTTTCAGAAAAACCCAAATGGCTTGGAATCGAAAGTGGTCGGATGAGCATGGAATGCCCCATTATTAAAAAAAATATTTGGCCTTTCGTTTGAACCCATCAATCCGGTCAGATATGAAAAAATAATTTTGAAATGTATAGGGAATTTATTGAGGGTGGTTAGAGGCTAACCACTCAGTTGTTGTGACTGGACGTTTATTATTTATTATATATATTATATTACGTATATTATACAGGCATATTTTAATGAGTAATACAGATTTTACTCTTTCGCGCAAATTAAAAATAGTATAAGAATGAAAGGTTCCACCCTCTCACAGGTATTTTAGCACGTATATGATACAAAAAATGTTGACCATAGCTAACTTCAGAGTGTCGGTTTTTCGTGACGGTGTGCGCGCGCATCGTAAAAATTTACTCTCATCATTTACCCCTAACGCGCCAAAAGATGTATAACTTCAAAAGTTAAGATTTGTGGACATTTGGAGAGGGGCTTTTTTTTCAAAGTTTAAAAAAATGTATTGGAACATACGCCATTTGATTTTTATTTTATCATATACTTAAGATTGTATAAAAAAATATAATTTATTAATCGTAGATAAAAGTTAAGTTTTAGGCAACCCATATTATTTTTCATAAAACAGTTACAATACAATTCAAAGTCAAGGGTAATGTAAGAAATTACATAAAGAAATATATTTTATTAATAACTAACTGGAATTATACAAAAATCCAATTAGACTTAGAGAGAATCAGGTTTTTCTAAAATTTCTCCTCTAGCTCCTGTGTTGAAAGTCCTATAATCGTATACACATCTAACCTAGAATTAGTCACTTTACTTTCAACGCCCGAAGGATTAACAAATCTAGAAGTAAGGAGTTTATAGTCTATAAAGGAATTACCGTATAGTGGTTCGCTATTAGAGCGATAGTAG